>CM050510.1:121744330-122004330 GCA_027563665.1 Antrozous pallidus
TATACATACTAGAGGCCCAGTGCATGCACCAGTGGGGTCCCTTGGCCTGGCCTGTGGGGATCGGGCTGAAACCAGCAGTCTGATATCCCCTGAGAGGTCTTGGATTTCGAGAGGGCACAGGCCAGGCTGAGGAACCCACTGGTGCACGAATCCATGCACCGAACCTCTAGTCATAATAATAAGGAGCTAATATGCTATTGGTCCAGATGCTATAATGCATAGGACCAATTGCAGGAGGCTGCCTGCACATGCCTGGTGAGGTGTTGCTCTAGAGACGGGGCTGAAGTGGGGAGGCACTTGGAGGTGGTGGGACCATCCCCTGCTGGGGAGGGCGGGGGTGAGACCCTGTAGTGCCCCCTCACCAGTCCTTCGCCACCCACTGCTCACACTCAGAGAGCTCTGCCACCCACCTGCCAGCGGAAGGTGCACAGCGAAGCAGGCGGGAAGCTTCCATGCTAGGACCAGCCCGAGGTGACTCGAGGGACTGAGGGCGGGGCTTGAAGTGGCCAGAGAAGGCCAGAGTGGTCTGGGGCTGGGCCAGGGGCACTGGAGCTCAGTGTGGGGAGGTTTGGGTGTCAAGGCAGGGCTTGGTGGGCGAGCGGGGCCATGCGATGGGCTCCTAGTATTTGCATAAGAACCCTAGGAACTAATTTCAGAAGATATAGACTCCAACCTCTAGTCACCCCAGTTCCAGGAGGTTTGCTAACTTTCAAATGTCGAGTCAGGGGGATGAAGAACCAGGATGACGAAGACCAGATGATGCACACCAGACCGTTACTTGGCTAGTTGCGAGGTCCTTATCGGAACGGACTTTGCTGGCCTGCAAGTAGAAAACTTTTCTTTGTTTTGCTTTTCCTCTGCTTCTTTATAGGAACCTCTGAGATTTGGAGATGAATTTGCAGTGAGAGGCCTTCATCTTCTCGGGTCACTAGCACTTGAATAAACCTCTTTCCTTTTTCACCAGCATTTGTCCCACCAGCGTGGTTTTTGTGGCAGCAGGCAGCTGAACCTTGGTTCTGGTTTCAGTGACAGCTCCCCGAACATGGTGTCAGGGTTCTGCTCCCAGAAGACACTCGTCAGTTCAGCTGGATTCAGTTCTGACTGCTGTTCTGTGGGAGAGGGGAGCGTCACTCGGTGAGGAGGGCAGGCAGGCAGGGCTCACCTGCCTGCTGGGGAACTCGTGTGGAGAGGTTTGTCACACATGTGCTCACACTAACCTCTCTCTCTGTCACACACACACACACACGCTCACACACATGCATGCTCACACTCACACATGGCCCACTGTCCTCAGGGTGACGGGGAAAGGCCTCCCGTGCCAACACAGGCTGCCTTCCCCCAGGGGCTCCCAGGACACAGAAGTGGGCCCTGGGGAGGCACCCCGGAGGCCCGTGGCTTGCGTTTGCACAGAAATGCTGCCATTTCCGCTTGCCTTCTACAACCTCCGCCCTTATTCTGACTCCAGTCTTAGGAGTGTAATTAAAGTCAACCTCCGTCAAAACACTTGCAGATTTCCAAGCTAGCAGCCGCATCACTGACTGGTGACAGCTCCCTTCCAGCCTCAGCCTCAGCCTCAGCCTCAGCGGCCCGCCTCCCGGAGGCAGGGGGGGGTGCTGGAAGTCCGCTGGCCCCTGTGCCCCCGGTCGGGCTGTTTGGGAGCAGGTGGGTGCAGACAGAGCGTTCCAGGCCCCCCGTTGCCCACATACCCCGAGCCTGAGTGGGACAGTCTGGATCCAGGCATGCTCTCCCCAAAGGACAGCCTGTGGCGTCTCAGAGCTGAGACTGGGGCCTTGGAGCTGACGCACGGCCGTGGCTTTGGGCTCTGTTGCAGGAGAACTGCTCGCCGGGGAGCATAGTCTCTCCAAAGGAATCGGGGAGCAAAGTCTGGGGTCCAGGCTGGGGGTGTGGACGACGAAATCTTCAGAGGCACTGCCATCTCCCAACTCCACGTTCTGTCCATGGCCCTGTTCCCCTGCTCGGCTGCCTTCACAGGTGGGCAGGCCGTGTGGTCATCGCCGCGGGTCCGACGTGGAGGTTGGTGCTGAGGCCACTGGACAGCGCTGCATCAGAGGGAGCTTGGTTTTGTTGTGGGCCTGTTTCCGCCTGCGGGTCTGGGTGTGAGTTTACTGGGGGGTGTCTCAGGGAGCACTCACTAAAAACTCCCCCAAGTGACTTCCCCAGTCTGCACGTGGGCCTGTGTGCCAGTGTGTGCACCTGGGTGGGTGTCTGAGTGTGTCCATGTGGGCACGTGTATGAGTGTGTCCACGTGGGTGGGTGTATGGGTGTCCATGTGGCTGTGTGTAGGAGTGTGTACATGTGGGAGTGTGTACATACATGTGGGAGTATGTAGGAGTGTGTCCATGTGGGCATGTGTATGAGTGTGTCCACGTGGGTGTGTATATGGGTGTCCATGTGAGTGTGTGTAGGAGAGTGTACATGTGGGAGTGTGTACATGCATGTGGGAGTATGTAGGAGTGTGAACACGTGGGAGCGTGCACACACATGTGGGAGTATGTAGGAGTGTGAACACGTGGGAGCGTGTACACACATGTGGGAGCATGTAGGAGTGTGTCCATACATGTGAGAGTATGCAGGAGTGTTCCATGTGGGAGTGTGTCCATGTGGGTGTGTGTAGGAGTGTGTACATGCGGGAGTGCATACACACATGTGGGAGTATGTAAGAGCATGTGCATGTGGGGGTGTGCAATACATGTGAGAGTATGTAAGAGTGTGTACATGTGGGAGTGCGCAATACATGTGAGAGTATGTAAGAGTGTGTACATGTGGGAGTGTGCACGTACATGTGGGTGTGTGTAGGAGTGTGTACATGCGGGAGTGCATACATACATGTGGGAGCATGTAAGGGTGTGTACATGTGGGAGTGTGCACACACATGTGAGAGTATGTAAGAGTGTGTACATGTGGGAGTATGCAGGAGTGTGTCCATGTGGGAGTGTGTATGAGTGGGGTATGGAGATGGGAGGTGGAGGGAGGATGGCAGGACAGGACTGGAGCCTTAGAGAGGGGTCCCGCTAGGGCCTGGAGCTCAGTCCTGCTGGGACCCAGCCACGTGGAGAGCCTCGGGGTCCGCTGCGCCCAGTGAGAACCGGACTCTCAGCCCTGACTCCCAGCAGCCTCATCGGGGGCGGGTGGGGCAGCCACGAAGGCCTGATAGGAGGGAGGGGTTGGAGCTGCCCTGAAGGTCCTGGTGGCTGCAACATTCCAGCTCCTGAGCGCCACAGAGGCAGCCCCCAGGCCCCCAGGAGCAGGGAGACCAAACCTTAAGAATAGACACAAATCCAAAATGCTTCCTCTGCCAGCGAGGGAGCAGCGTTCTCTGTCCCCACAGGGGGGCTCCCCTGAAGGACCCAGACCCTGCAGGGGCCCCATGGTATCCGCCAAAAGGCTGCCCAGGGCCAGGACGTCAGGGAACAGCCAGGACGTGCCAGGTGCCCCCGGGGAATGCAGGCGCTTGGAGGGCAGGCTCAGCGGCTCAGCGGCTCAGCACAGCTGTCACCGTCTGTGTGGAAGGTGGCGGGGTCACAGCTGACATCCCCAATTTAGTCGCCAACGTGGACGGGTGGATGGTGAAATTTTCTATTTCCATCACATCACTGCGCGGCCCATCAGAGCGACTGATGCTGCATTTGAACAGCTAGCTGCCTGCTGCGTGCGGTGCTGGGAGAATAATGGGAAGTGCGTTCCTACCATTCGTACCGAGGCCATTAGCAGGAGGGAGGGAGGGCCCCCTGAATAGGTGGCTAAAAATACCAGCCAGCGCCTCAGGGAGCAGAGCCACAGGGCCAGGAGGTGGAGGCCTGTTCTCCCTCAAATGCAGCGAGGACCAGCGTGCCCTCCCTAGTCAGTAGCCCCCTTGCAGAGCCCAGGAGGCAAACTGGGAGGTTTGGGCAATGAAATTATCCTAAAAGCCTCCCTGAGTACCATTCCCCAAGCAGCACCTCGCACCAGCCCCGTGCCCCCCACTCAGCACCGGCTCCCGTCTCAGCGGATCCCGGACTTACCAGCATGGCCTGCAGCTGCTCAGTGAGGAAATAACGGAGTGGGGCCTGAGCCTCTGGGTTTGCCCCCGAGCCCTGTCCCCACCCTGCACCTCCCCTCGGAGGCCGGAGGCAGGACTCCGCCTGTGCCCTGCCCAGGGAGTGAATGAAGACAGCCTGGCCTCCTGGGATTGCAGGAAGTGACAGGGCACTCACACTCACCCAGCCCTCCTTCCCAGCGGGCCTTCTCTCCACTCTGTACCTCTCTGACCAGCCCTGCTGCCTGTCCTGGCTCTCCTTCCTCTGTCCCCTTGTTCCTCCAGAACTTCTTGTATCTCATTACACATTTCTCTTCACAGGTCTGCTCTGAGCCACAGGAGAGGGGGAGTCGGTCAGTGCTGGCCGCAGCCTTACAAAATAGCCTTTTCTTTCTGGAGTAGAGTAGAGCATAACTCTGAAAGGTAAGTCTCCTCTCATACCCCTTCCCCACAGTTACTTGATTCCAGTGACACCCTGACATCCTTATTTGACCATGGAGCTGCAGCAGGGAGCTGGGGCTCACTCCGAGCCACGGAGAGGTTGGGGGAGTGGAATTCTGGGAAAAGGGGAGTGTGCATTGGGAATTTCCACAGATATGCCCAAGTTGCCCTCCTTAGAGGTGGTACCAGTTTATTCTCCCACACGACCTTCCGTTTTCCCACATTCTCCCATAGCCACTGTCTTGCCAAACCTTTTTCTCTTTCCCAACCCGCAGGTGAAGGACGCTATCTTGTTCCTCGGATTCATGTTACTCTTCATTCTGAGATTATTGTGTTTAAATGCCGCTCGTGTCTGCTTCACTGGTTGGTCCGCGGAGCTGGGTGGTTGCCTACAGATTTGTGGGGCTTTACGGAAATCGCCCCCCTGCCTGGATGCTGTGTTGCCAATGTTTCCTCAGTTATTCAAAGAGGTTTTTATCACTTAGAAGTTTTTATGGGGTCATCACTCTTTCTTTTATAGTCTCTGGGTATTGTATCCTACTTATTCCCAGACCAAGAACTTTCATAATTATCTGCTTTATTTGGGAAGATTTTTAGTTTCATTTTCTTTTCTATTTAATTTCTTGATACCTGCAGGGCTTCTCAACCTCCCTAATGCCACGACCCTTTAATACAGTTCCTCATGTTGTGGTGACCCCCAACCATAAAATTATTTTCGTTGCTACTTCGTAACTGTAATTTTGCTACTGTTATGAATCGTCATGTAAATATCTGTGTTTTCCGATGGTCTTAGGCGACCCCCAGGTTGAGAACCGCTGCTGTAGAGCTTAAGACCATTGGAAAACACAAATATTTATTTACATTATGATTCATAACGGCAGCAAAATTACAGTTATGAAGTAGCAACAAACATAATTTTATGGTTGGGGTCAACACCACATGAGGAACTGTTTGAAAGGGCTGGCATTAGAAAGGTTGAGAACCACTGGTCTAGGTGAATTTGGTGTAACAGTGAGGTAGGGTTCTCTAGCCCCTAGCTGTCACCTGCCGCTGTTGGTCACTGTCGGATAAGTCAGGACAGCTTTTCATGAGCTGTGTTTCCGGGTAGTTTTCACTGACTTTCTCACGTTTATTTCAGCCCTGCTCTGCTCCCCGGAGGCCCGCACTCTCTGGGGCTGGGGAACCCAAAAGGGGAGACTCCGGGGAGTTCGCTTCCGGATAAGTATGGCCCCGCTGACGACCTGTAGGACCGGTCCGCGTCCCCCTGTCGCTAGGCAACCGCCAGCGGCTACAAGGGACTGGCGAAGACGCCTGGGCAGAGGCGCCATGGACCTGCTCATTACTCAGGAGCTGGCCCGCGCCGAGAGCCACCAGGGTGGGCGGGGACCCGGTCTCCGAGACCCTTCTGGACCCTGGGGACCCCCCTCCCTACCCCCAACCCCGGGAGCGGTACCGGGAGGCTGTGATTCCGAACCTGAGGCTCCCCGGCCGCGCCGCTGGGGGGCGGGGCCGTGCCGAGAGGATCCTGTCCCCGTAGGCGCCCCCCCCCCCCGGGGGCACCAGCCCCTCTCGGACCCTCCTGGCTGCCCCCCGCTGGTCAGTGCTCACCAGCCTTCCTCCGCGGCCGTCCTGACAGATGCCACCTCCCTGAAGAGGGCGTACGAGCTGATCAAGTCCGCCAACCTGGGGAAGTCCGAGTTCGACCCCACCGAGAGCTTCAGCCCCGACCTGTTCGTTCTGTGCGCCGAGCAGGCCCTCAAGGTCACGGTCCCAGGGGTTCCTGCCGGGAGCTGGAGGACGGGGGAGGGCACAGCGCCTGGGGGGTGCCCCGGGAGAGACCGCCGGACCCCTCCCTCCCTCCCTCCCTCCTCGGGGCGGCCTCAGGCTCTGCCTTGTGTTTCTGGGAGGGAGGCAGCGCCCGGGCGGCGTTCTCTTGCAGATGGGGCAGCCAGAGGTGAGCGAGGACTGCATCCAGATGTACTTCAAGGTGAAGGGGCCGGTCACCCAGTTTCTGGGCCGAGCGCACCTGTGCAGGGCCCAGCTGTGTGCCCCCAAGTCCACCGAAAATCTGGTGAGAGCCGGTTCCCGGGGCTTATTTAAATATTTTTATTGATTTCAGAGAGGAAGGGAGAGATAGAAACATTAATGATGAGAAGCATCGATTGGCTGCCTCCTGCACGCCCCCTCGTGGTGGGGCGGGGTGGCGAGAAATTGAGCCCTGGACGTGCGCCCTGGGCCTGAATGGAACTGGGACCTTTTAGTCCGCAGGCCAACGCTTTATCCACTGAGCCGAACCACCCAGGCGCCCTGCATTTTCCCTTTAGTCCCTGTGGACCGGGGGGCTTGACACGGACAATCTCCATGTTGTCAGTGAGATGAGGTGTCTGTCCCTCTGCTTCCCCCAGGAGGTTGCTTTGATTCAGAAAATTCCACATCTTGAGTCACAGCAGTTAATATTTAAGACCCCCCCTTCCAAAATTATGCCAGGCCACACAAATTTAAAGTAATCAAAAATATATTTTTATTGAGGAAGGGAGAAGGGGATAGAAACATCCACGATGAGGGAAAATCGCTTATCGGCTGCCTCCTGCACGCCCCCTACTGGGGATCGATCCCACAACCCCCGGGGAATATGCCCTTGACCGGAGTCGAACCCCGGACCCTTCAGTCCGCGGAGCCAAACCGGCCAGGGCTAATGGTGCGATTCTCTATGTTTCAGGAGGAGTTTGAGAACTGTGTGACCCAGTACATGAAAGCGATCAGCTTCGCCAAAGGAGAGCCGAGGTGGGCGGTGGTCCTGTTGCTCCCAGCGGGGGCTGCGAAAGGCCTGGCCCCGAATCTCCCAGGCGGTTCTCTCTGCTCCTTGCTCTGTGTGTTGAGTGCACTGGCAGTGTCACCCACGTCTCTCAGGGAGAGCTGGGCTGAGGGCACAGTCCCTGTAGCTTCTTCCTCTGCCCCCGCCAGCGGTTTCCGGGACCCGGGGGTGACTTGATTGGCTTCCTCTGGTGGCCTCTTTTCACCAGTTCCCGGCCTCTCAGGGACTCACATCTCAGTTCCCTCCCCGCGCTGCCCCCCCCCCCCCCACTGGCCTGTGTTCCCCCAGCCTGGGCCCAGGCTTCATGTCTGTGGAGGTGATTTGGCTGAGACTCCAACACAGTTTTCTTCTTAATTAATACTGCTTCATCACAAACACTATATGATGCCGAAACTGGTTTGGCTCAGTGGATAGAGTGTTGACCTGTGGACTGAGAGGTCCCTGGTTCGATTCCGGTCAAGGGCACGTACCTTGGCTGCGGGCACATCCCCAGTAGGGGGTGTGCAGGAGGCAGCGGATCGATGTTACTCTCTCATTGATGTTTCTGACTTTCTATCCCTCTCCCTTCCGCTCTGTAAAAAATCAATAAAAAATATATATAAAAAAACCACTATATGAGCTTACACACAACCTTTTTAGACAGGACACAACACTTTAAGGAGATTTCAGCTTAAATCCTGGGTTCACTCACTCACTGTCCCACTACCTGCCATTGACGGCCTTCTCTGGCTGGCCCCTGTAGTAGGTGCTGGAGCCCCCAGACTCCCTCAGTGGGGACCTGCAGGCAGGCAAGCCCGGTGGTCTCAAGCCGGAGGTTCTAAGGACAGTGGGTGTTTCAAGGGGACCATGCCCCGGGGCCAGGAGACGGGAGCGGTGAGCATTGTCGGGGGGGGCCGGTCACTGCTGCATGCCAGGGGTTTGGGGGCTCTGAGTAAACTCACAAAGGAATCAGCAGCCTTGTCTTACTGCCAGCACCCCAAGTCCTTCTTCTTCCTGGGTAATAGCATTAATTAGCATCACACATGCGTCTAAGGGCCAATGCTGAGCCCCCCTCCCCACCCCCCTGCAACCCCAGAGAGGCCTGTATAAAAAGGGGCAGATCAGCCCCTGTGATTCTGAGCTCAGTCCCTCAGGTGGCTCCCTGCAGCCCTCAGGAAGAAGCCCAGCTTCCCAGGGTGCCCTGACCCCCCCTCCCCCCCCCACACACACTTTGCATTTCCTGTGTACACACACAGCCTGCTCCCCGAAAGCTCTGCTCTCCCTCCTCTACCTGCCAGTCCTTTTTTCCTGCACTGCTCTCCTGGCTTATTTCCTGGTCACCTTTCAGGTCTTAGCAGGATGTCACCCCCAGGAAGCCTTCCTTGATTCTCTCTGCTCTTGCCTGTTCTTGTCTATTCCGTGGGAGTCAATGGAGGCCTTGCTCGGCAGTATATCTTCATGGGAAGCTGGGTACTTTGTGGAGTGACTGAATGAGTGAGGTGTTTGTTCTCCAGTCCGGCATCGGGAGCCTGTGGTCGGGTGATGGTGCCGGGGCTGCCCCTGGGAGGGCCGTGCATGTTTGTTCAGGCAGCGCGGGCCCTCGGTATCGGAGGGGACTGCTGCCATCTGCTGGGGACAGGGGGCTCCAGCTTTCTTCCCGGAAGAAAGAGGGCTAGGGACGGCCCAGACCTCTTCCTCTTGTGCCCTAGGTATCACTTCCTGATCTATAACGCCTCGGTCCTCTACTGGCAAATGGTGAGGCCCTTTCTCAAGCCTGGGTACTACCAGCACCTGATCCCCAGCCTCTCCCAGATCGTGAGCGTGCTGACCCAGACCGAGGAGGAGGACAAGGACTGGCAGGCAGAGCTGATGCTGTGAGTGGAGGCGCCCGCCCTGCGCTCGCCCCGTGGGCGACCATCCCCCAGGGCAGGCGCCCCCAGGGCAGGCGTAGGTCGCTGCTCCCGCGGCTCTGGGGTGCGCGTCCTGCTCCGTGGGACCTGTCTGAGGGGGTTTCTAACTGTAGATGACGTCACACGGGTGGCACAACAGGACGTGAGCTTTGACTCCGAACCCAGGAAATGTGAGCCTGTCCCATGGTCCAATCCCCTTCCCCACCCCTGTCCCCGCCAAGCCAGGCGATGGCTCGGGATAAGGAGCTGGCCCGTCTGTGTCTTCCGAAGTCAGTGACACATGGAAACAGTACAGGCATGAGAGCTGACTGGGCATGCGCCGCAGAGAACGGTCCCCAGCACTCTCTCCCCGCTCTGTGTCACCCAGGGAGCTCCTGGAGTGCTGGCTCCAGGCTGGCAAGAAAGAGGCGGCGGCGAAGTTCTGTGCCGTGGCGGCGCCGTTCGTGAAGAAGTACGCGCCGCACAGGTACCAGCAGCTGTTCTCCGTGATGGTGAGTCGGCCCGTCGTGAGTCGACGGGAGAGGTGACTGCTGTCTTCAGCCAGAAACTGCAGACAACCCTCCCCACACAACAGCTGTTCCCCACGAGACCCTGAGTCTCTCCTCGCTCACGGCACTGACGTTTAAAGACAGTGGCAAGCCGAGACCGGTTTGGCTCAGTGGATAGAGCGTCGGCCTGCGGACTGAAAGATCCCGGGTTCGATTCCGGTCAAGGGCATGTACCTTGGCTGCGGGCACATCCCCAGTGGGGGGTGTGCAGGAGGCAGCTGGTCGATGTTTCTCTCTCATCGATGTTTCTGACTCTCTATCCCTCTCCCTTCCTCTCTGTAAAAAATAATCAATAAAAATAAATAAATAAAGGCAGCGGCAAATTGAGAAAGTAAAGCGATGGCCAGAGCAACACGTGCAGAGAGCACTTTTAATCTGTCGCACTCTGTGTCGGAAATCAAGTTATAGACGAAAAGCTACGTGCCAGACATAATTAATGAAAAGATACTTGTTAATTGCAAATGTTCATGTTATTTAAAAAAAATATTTTTTATTGATTTTTTACAGAGAGGAAGGGAGAGGGATAGAGTTGGAAACATCGATGAGAGAGAAACATCGATCCGCTGCCTCTTGCATACCCCCCACTGGGGATGTGGCCGCAACCAAGGTCCATGCCCTTGACCGGAATCGAACCCGGGACCCTTCAGTCCGCAGTCTGATGCTCTGTCCACTGGGCCACACTGGTTTTGGCAGCAAACGTTCGCGCTGGAGAAGGAATGTTTGCCAAGGGTTAGCTAACTGCTGTGTCCGGTCTCTCCCTGACTCCCCACTGAACCTGGATTGACACCCCGTTCCGATTCCCCACAGGTGCGTCACGAACTGATGGACGAGCATCAGCTGAAGGAAGAAAAGAAAAGCTCCGTTGCCATGGGCGTCCTTTTCCACATTAACTTGCTGAAACAGTAAGTGTTTAGGGCGGGAGAAGAGGCGGGAGATCTCCCAGGGCCCTCTGTCTGCGGTGCCTGTGGGAGGGGCTGCAGGACCGCCGGGAAGGGGGGCTTCTCCCCCAGGGGAGGCTGGAGCTTGGCCAGGAGCCTCAGCAAAGCCTGAGGCTCGGGCGAGACCCCGCCGCAGCAGCCAGAGGGCCCAGCGAGAGGCGCTGCACCCAGACACAGACCTGCTGCCCTGGGGGGAGTGGGGGGAGATGCCAGCGAAGGGGAGAGGCCAGGGCAGCGAGGAGGCCTGGATCCCAGGGGAGCCAGTGCGAGGGCTTGGCCTCCTGCAAGGTGGGCTGTGTGTGTGTGTGTGTGTGTGTGTATGTGTGTGTGTGTGTGTTAGTGTGTGTGTGTGAGTGTGTGTATGTCTCTCTCTGTGTGTGTATGTGTGTGTGTGTATGTGTATGTGTGTGTGTGTGTGTGTGTGTGTGAGTGTGTGTGTGTATATGTCTCTCTGTGTGTGTATGTGTGTGTGTATGTCTCTGTGTGTATATGTATGTGTGTGTATGTATGTGTGTGTGAGTGTGTGTGTATGTCTCTCTCTGTGTGTATGTGTGCGTATGTGTATATGTATGTGTGTTTATGTATGTGTATGTGTGTGTGTATGTCTCTCTGTGTGTGTATGTGTGTATGTATGTGTGTGTGTGTGAGTGTGTGTGTATGTCTTTCTGTGTGTGTATGTGTGTGTATGTGTATATGTATGTGTATGTGTGTGTGTGAGTGTGTGTGTATGTCTTTCTGTGTGTGTATGTGTGTGTATGTGTATATGTATGTGTGTGTATGTATGTGTATGTGTGTGTGTGTGTTAGTGTGTGTGTGTAGCTGGCCCGGTGGAGGGGCTGGTGCGCAGGGCCCCGGGGGTTTTAGTGTTCGGTGAAGTGGGAAGAGAGCCGGGCCTGGGGGTGGGGGTGCATGAGAAGTTGACCAGGAGCCGAGGAGAGAGAGGAGGTGGCTTCACTTCAGGCCTCTGTTGGGTGGGAGAAACAGGTTCATGGACTCGGAGTATTTGTTTACGATGATCTGAATAAACCCCACAGGAGCTGGATTATTTGTGTTGGAATTAATTCTAGGAAATTGGATAAAAATGATTTACCTGAAGATGCCAACAAAATCCTGAAGAGCACCTATAAGCAGTTAGAGGCCTATAGTCAGCAGAGCCCCCCTTCGACGGCGGAGGAAAAGTGAGTGTTTACATGCTGGTTTCCAGCTGCACATGGAGGTTCGAGACGTGGTCAGGGCGGGAGAAAGGGAAGGACACAGGAAGCACGGCAGCTACCCTCCACCCCCCCCACGTGCCTCACGCGCCCCCACGCGCCCCCACGCGCCCGCCCCACACGCTCCCTCCAGCTGCAGGCCGCCCTCTGGCTCTCCTGTCCTGTGGCCTGTGCTGTGTGGGTGGGGAGACCGGGGATGGTACCTTCACCCCGTCCTTCTGAAAATCAAATGGACTCTGGCAGAAGTGCTTTTCAAGGTCACCTTCCCGAAGGGCTGCCCACATTTCCCAGGTGGCGGACAAGCGCTCTGCCCCACCCCCCCAGCTCCCCCGAGCATGTTAACTTCTCAGTTCTGTGAGCCCAGGTTCCTGAACCCTCTGAACCTGTTCAGTTTCGGACGATCCTGGCTTGAATTCCTGGGAGCGGTGCATTTCCTGAAAGCAGCGTCCCCTGTCCCTGCTGGGCACCCCCGTGGGCGGTCCTGAATTGGGCAGAGCACGCACTAGGCCGCTGTCTCCCTCCGCCCTGTGACGCAGCCTCTCCCCAGGCGCCCGTGAGGCTCCCCAGGAGTTGAGATGGTCCCCTTGCCCACTGGCTGCTTTTGTAAGAGCTGGTAGCTTCGCTGTGGGGTGGCAAAGAGGAGTCCCGAGCAGGCTGGGCATTGAGCTTCCTCGCGGTTGAGTGCGGTCAGCGTCTGGTCGCCGTCCTTGGTCTGAAAGCGAAGGTGCGCCCCCTGCCTGCTGGGACGCAGGCTCGGTCACGTGCTCTGCGCCTCAGGTTCTTCCTCAGCCTGACCCTCAGGGGCCTGTTGACACCTTGAGCGGGGAAAGCATTTTGTTACATTAAAACCAGGAAGGCCTAAAACCAGTCATTTCTACCTGGGCGGTTCTCCTTTCTCTGGAGCTCAGGGAGGGTGGGGTAGGGAGGCTGGAGGCTGGGCCTGCCAGGGCCCTTGTCAGTCCAGGGGCAGAGTGGGCAGAGGACGGGGTAGGCAGGGAGAGGGGGACCCCAGGGACTCGCCCCTTCCCAAGGCTGGGGCAGGAGAGCGTGGTGACATCACACAGCCACCGGCATGCCTGTGAGGGCAGTGACAGGGCCTAGGAAAGGGCTGGAGGGTGTGGGTTGTCTGGGGGCATTTGCCGTGTCTGGAGACACTCCGTTGCCTCTGTGTGGGGACTCTCAGCATCCTGCCACGCACAGGACAGGTCCCCACCCAGCAAATGACCTGGTCCTGAGGTGAAAGCTGAGAAACCCGGCCTGTCTTACACCAGGGCCACTTCCTGGTGCTGACAGCTCTGTGGTGTCCTGCAGTCAGGTAGGCTAGTCCTCTGACTTAAAAAAAAAAAAAAATATATATATATATATATATATATACACACACACACACACACGCTAGGGGCCTGGTGCATGAAATTCATGCGCTGGGGGTGGCTGGTCCCTCAACCCAACCTGCCCCCTCTCACATACTGGGAGTCCTCAGGTGCTGTCCAACTGATGGCTCACCCCCAGCCTGCCCAAGGCCTAAAGCCTCTGGCACCCAGCCATCGCCCTGCTCAGCTCAGCCCCGGCTGCCTGCATCCACCTGGCCCCGGGGGCTGGGCACTCGCCGCCACTGCCATTTCATCTCCACCCCCGAGGCCCGGTGCTCATGCCACTTGGCACCGCCCCTGCTCCTGATTGGCTGGTAGCATAGCCAATCAGGAGCAAAGGTACGGTCAAATTTGCATGTTTATCTTTTATTATATAGGATTTTATTGACTTTTTACAGAGGAAGGGAGAGGGGTAGAAAGTCAGAAACATCGATAAGAGAGAAACATTGATCGGCTGCCTCCTGCACATCCCCCACTGGGGATGTGCGCGCAACCAAGGTACATGCCCTTGACCGGAATCGAACCTGGGACCCTTCAGTCCGCAGGCTGATGCTCTATCCACTGAGCCACACCAGTTTTGGCAATCCTCTGACTTTGACCTTCCTCAAAGCTGCTCAGGCCATCGTAGGTCCTTGACATTGCCATATAAGTTTCATTGTATTTTAAAGATGGTTTTAACATTTATTACTTTTTGATTTTGGAGAAAGAGAAGAGAGAGAGAGGGAGGGAGAGAGAGAGAGAGAGAAGCATCGTTTATTCTTCCGCTTACCTATGCATTCATTGGTTGGTTCTTGTATGCACCATGGCAGGGGTCAAACCCACAGCCTTGGCGTGTCAGGATGACGCCGTAAGCAGCTGCGTGTTCTCCTCTGACTTCCCGCCTCGTGCGTGCCGGCCGGATGCCTGTGCTGCCGGCCGGGCGCCTCTGCTGCCAGAGCAGGTCTTCCCGGCCCCTGTTGATGCGTGGCTGCTCTGCTTTTGTTTCCAGACTCCTGTTGCTTTTTGATTTAGCTCATCTTTCTCTGACCTTGAAATGTGAGGGCGTCGCCGCCAGCTGCCTCTCGGACCTGAGGGACGTTGACAGCAAAGTAAGTGGCCGTGAGCATGGGCGTGGGCACCTGCCCGCTGCGATCGGACGGGAAGGGGACGGGCAGGGGAAGGCTCGGAGCCCAGGAGGCAGGTCTCCCTCCGCCTTTGTTGCGTGCGGCACGGGAGGTACGATTTCTTGTAGCTTCCTCACTTAGATCTTTGTATCTTTTACCAACATTTAGGATTTTCATTTTTTTTAAATATATTTTATTGATTTTTTTACAGGGTGGAAGGGAGAGGGATAGAAAGTCAGAAACATCGATGAGAGAGAGACATCGATCAGCTGCCTCTTGCACGCCCCCTACTGGGGATGTGCCCGCAGCCAAGGTACATGCCCTTGCCGGAATCGAACCCGGGACCCCGCAGTCCGCAGTCCGATGCTCTATCCACTGAGCCAAACCGGTCTCGGCGGATTTTCATTTTTTTAACAAACATATTTTATTGACTTTTTACAGAGAGGAAGGGAGAGGGACAGAAAGTCAGAAACATCGATGAGATGAGAGAGAAATATAGATCAGCTGCCTCTTGCACACCCCCTACTGGAGATGTGCCCGCAGCTCAGGTACATGCCCTTGACCGGAATCGAACCCAGGACCTTTCTATCTGCAGGCCGACTCCCCATCCACTGAGCCAAACTGGTCTCGGCCAGACATTTAGGATTTTTAAATATATTCTTGCGTTCTGATTTTTGTTTGCTGATTTCCTACCTAGCAACTGAGCTATTTAAAATTGGCCTTGAAGTGAACGAGTGTGTATGGTCACCTTCATGCAAAGTCTCCCTGTTTGCGTTCGGCAGGACCTGGGGAAGCTGATCGAGATTGAGTGCTTGGAGTGTGAGTTAGAAGCTCTAAGACTCGAAAGTAAACTTAAAACCTACATTCGAGGGGCCGTGGAGGTAAACCCTGAGCAGGGTGTCCCGCGCGCGCACCGGGAGAGCCGAGTCTGTGCCACATTTGAGGGTGCTGGGGACATGGCAGAGACCTCACCCCGACCCTCAAACTTCCCCGGGGCCCGCCCAGGTCCCCCAGAAACAGGTGACCGGTACCCGTCTTCCAGACTCCCAGGCCGGCCCCTGTCCCTTGCGCAGACCCAGCTGGACATAATACAGAGACTGGACGCGGTGCTGCAGCGAGCCCTCCGGCTGGGCGACCCCCGCGTCATCCACGTGGTGTGCACCACCCAGTGGAACCTGAGCCTCCCGCTGCTGCAGCACAACCTGCGGCACCAGCTGCGCAAGCCGCTGACCAACATGGCGGAGATCCTGGAGAAGATGGACAGGTAGCTCGTGTGCCCGCGCCCCAGGCTGCCCCCTCCCCCGTCCCCCCGAGAGGGGTGACAGGCGGGCGGGAAAGAGCGAGGCCAGAATTCTTCCACATGGGGGACAAGGATGAAATCCAGCTCATTCTCCCCAGAGTCCGCTAGCAGGGGAAGGCATCCATTTCTTTCTTCCTTCCTTCCTTCCTTTCTTCCTTCCTTCCTTTCTTTCTTTCTTTCTTTCTTTCTTTCTTTCTTTCTTTCTTTCTTTCTTTTTTTAAAATATATTCTATTGGTTTATTACAGAGAGGGAGGGAGAGGAGTAGGAGGTTAGAACCATCGGTGAGAGAGAAACATCAGTCAGCTGCCTCCTGCAGACTCCCTACTGGGGGTGTGCCTGCAACCAAGGTACATGCCCTTGACCAGAATCGAACCCAGGACCCCTCAGTCCCCAGGCCGACGCTCTATCCACTGAGCCACCCCGGTTTTGGCGGCACCCATCCTTAAGGAGGGCTGCAGAGGCTGCGGGAGGGATGAGGCAGCATTGGTCTCGAGCAGGGCCAGGCCGCCCTCAATGCCTGCTCACATCAGCCAGGGGCCAGCCTGGGGCGGTGAGCCCTCGGGGACAGACATCTCCAGATTCAGGTCAGACCGAGAGCTCGGGCCACGGGACGCCGTCCTGAGCCTCGTCTCCAGGGCCTGCCATCAGCGCTGCCCTGCCCGGCGCCGGAGGCAGCTCCTCGAGGCGCCAGGCCCAGCTGTCAGGGGGGCATCACGGCTGGAAGCAGAAAATCACTGAAAATCACTCTCAGGCCTTCTCCGCTGGTCCCATCCATCCTGTTTTGGCGGCTGGGATTCTCTCGTTGGGATGGGCTCTGCTCTCCCCATCGTCAGGGAGACCCCTCCCTAGCAAGCGGCTGCCAGCTTGTCCCTGGCGCGAGCTGTTCTGCTGCGTAGACCTCTTGGCTGTGTGTGCCTGTCAGCTTGTGCCTTGGCTAGTCTGTCCCTAGAGGAGTCTCCTGGGACTCGAGGCTGATGCCCAGAGGAGTCCCACTTGGTGCTGATCCGCTCTGTTCTCTTGCCTCCCCTGTCCCTTCCTCGGGCCCGGGAGTGGTGCGTTTCTGGATGCAGAGTCTGTTTTCCGGTTTCCTGATGGGGACCAGGGACCTCACTGGGGCGTAGCTGGGATGCCGGGGGTATCAGAGATGCCCTCCCCTGGCTGTGAGGCCAGTCCCTCAGGCAGCAGACCAGTCCCCTGGTGCCCCGGGCTCTCCCTGCCTCTGACCCTGAGGTTACGGGGACCTGTGGCGTGTATGCCTCCATCATTCGGAGTCAATTCTGGGTCTTGTAGGACTTTTATTGGACAGATCTGTGGGATTGAGAATGCTTATGCCCAGGCAGGGCCAAGAGCTGGGTCTCGTGAGGCCTGAGGAACTCTCTTTTCCTCCTGAGACGCGGCCCTGCCAACTGCCTGTGGTGCCCGCACCAGGGCAGCAGGAACAGGCGCCAGGCGGGGATGGGCCCACGGGGCGAGGTGCCCGGTGAGTGGGTGTGAGTGCCTCAGCCCAGGAGACCAGGGGGCAGAGGCAGGGCTGCTGTAGAGCGGGGAGCACTGAGCTGGCAGCACTCGGCGCCGTGCACCGGCACACGGAGGTGGCGAGCCCCAGTGTCACATGTCCCTCTGTCACAGCGGCTCTTGCCAGCAGGACCCTGGATCGCTGAGCTGCTGCTCCTCAGTGCCGGAGGCCGGGTCCCGGCTGCTGTCGCCTGCTGGGCTCGGGCCTCCTGTGGTCGGCGGGGGCCTCCTCTCTCTGTGCGAGTCCTCGAGGCGAGGCAGGCGGCACCTGCAGGTTGTGGAGGCCCCCTGCACGGTGCACCCCAGGCCCTCGCAGGCGGCCAGCGTGCCCCGCGCCCCGTGACGCTGTGCTTGCCCCCCAGCCTCATGGTCCAGCTCCGGTGCCAAGTGCACATGGAGATAGCGCACATCGAGGAGGACGAGGACCGCCTGGAGCCCGCCATGGAGCACCTGCAGAGGGCCATGCGGCTGGACAGCCAGGGTCTCCACCAGGAGAAGCTCAGGATGGCCTTCAACCGGCTGCGCCTCTGCTCCATGCTCTACCAGTCCCCCGAGCGCGCCGAGGACAAGGCCATCATGGCCATCGAGCAGGTGCGCACAGGCTCCCCCCCCCCCCCCCCCCCCCCGCGCCTCTTCGGAGCCCGAGAGCGCCCGGGAAAGACCGGAACCATCTCTTCCTTGTCCAGGCAAAGAAGGCCATCCCCAAAGACAGCGTCCGGAAGAAGCGGGCCCTCCTGGTGAACGCCGGCCTGGCCCTGGCCCCTGACACCTTCCAGATCGTGCTCGACAGCGAGAACGAGGCCAAAGGTAGGTGCTGCCTCCCTCCCGGGCCACGAGCCTCCAGCTGCGGGGCAGAGCCCGAGCTCCCCCTGCGCCCTGCCCGGGTGGGGGCCGGGAGGTCTGACCCGGCCAGCGTGCCCTCTGCCCGCCAGACCCTGACACTGAGCTCTCAGAGCTTGTGTTTATGTGCCGGGAGGGGCAGCCCCCATCCCCAAGCTGCTCAGACACCTGGCGTTGGGCGTGGGGATGGCAGGCGCTGGGCAGGCACCGGCACTGCCAACCGGGGGCTGGGTGGCACTGCCATGGGACAGAGGAGGGCAGGGTGACCAGGCTGAATTTGCAACATGCTGTGCCCAGTGGTCTGGCAGCTCCCCACCCCCCTGACCCCCTGAGACAGTTAGCTCGACCTAATTCCCATCAAAAGACTGAAAATGTCCCAGGGAGGCCCCTCTACACTCTGTCCGAGCCCAGAGCCCCGGGGTTGCTGTGACGGTGGCCGCACAGGTCATCCCGTGAACGGAGGTGCAGTCCCTCCACGTCACGTGACCCCTTGCGTGCCGTCAGCCTCGTTGGCTCTCCTTTCTGCCCTCAGTCTCCACCGGGAGAAGCAGGGGCCGGTTCACCACCCTCTACGCCAAGGCGCGGCACCACACGCTCAGCGTGGAGAAGGCGGCCGGGCACCTGCGGCGCCTGGGGAGCGAGAACGAGAGGGAGAGGTGAGGGGGGGCCCGGAGAGGGACAGGCTCACACACAGCCAAGCCCCCGAGCCACGGGGGGCCCGTCACTCGGGAGCAGCCGTCTGTGATGGCCGAGCTGACTGCGGCCCTGGTCCCACGGGTGGCCCAGGAGGCCGAGCATGTTAAATAGACGACGGGGTGTGGCTGCCCTGACACTGGGCTCGGGCACCCCTACCCTCTCACCCCGACTCCCGGGGACAGCGCCACCCTGCCGGGCCACCCTGTCGCCTCAAGCATTGATTATCTCGCGTTGCTTTTTCCGACCTTGAGACTGTGGACCCCCCCGGCACCTTCTTCTCGGGAGCAGTCATTCTAGTGGTTTCTGCTGTGCCAGCCACAGCCACGTTCACACTGTCCTTCGTTTGGTCTTCGGTGAGCAGAGTGCTGATTTGGGCCGAGCTGGCCACGGTTGCCCGGAAGCAAGGCGTGTGGGACGTTTGCCGGACAGCCAGCCGCTTCTGCCTCCTGTACGACAGCGTCAAGGTGAAGAAGATGGCCCGGGCCAAGAAAGGTGGGCAAGCCCCGCCAGCGCCGGCTCACTGCCAGGCTCAGCCCAGCGGGCCCCCGGCCCTGGAGGAAGCCGGGGTCTGTCCTGAAGCGAGGGGACGGGTCGGCGTGTGAGGACTTGAGTCCAGTGGGCCTTCAAGTGCAAACCGAATTTTACAGATGTTGGCAGCTGGCTGCGGACCCTGTTCCTGATGGGGAGACAGTGAGGTCTGGGTCATCCGAGAGAGTGTGATCATGTGGTCACTCCCTGAGAATGTGACGGTGGTCACGGGGTCACCCCGAGAGTGAGATGGTGAGAGCGGGATGGTGACCACGGGGTCACCCCAAGAGTGAGATGGTGATCACAGGGTCACCCCGAGAGTGAGATGGTGAGAGCGGGATGGTGACCACAGGGTCACCCCAAGAGTGAGATGGTGATCACAGGGTCACCCCGAGAGTGAGATGGTGAGAGCGGGATGGTGACCACGGGGTCACCCCGAGAGTGAGATGGTGAGAGCGGGATGGTGATGACAGGGTCACCCCGAGAGCGGGATGGTGATCACAGGGTCACCCCGAGAATGAGATGGTGATGACAGGGTCACCCTGAGAGCGGGACGGTGATCACAGGGCCATTATTGCTGACAAGGCTCCTCTGTGCATCTGGCTTCCTATTCCATCATCTTATTTGACGTCCAAAGTTGGTTTAGGGCTGTCGGGTGAGAAAGGGAAAGGACCTCTTGTGCGTGAGAGCCAGTGTGGCCGGGGCTGAGGCTGGCGGCCTGGGTGAGGGTGCGTGTGGGGAGCTCCGTGCAGGCGCGTTTCCCAGGCGTATGGGCGTGCAGTTGGGTCTGGAGGGAGTCCGGCTCTGGTCTAGGGGCAGCTGGACACAGGGACTTGGGAGCGGCGAGAGGAGGCCCCGGAGGCAGTTGTGGCAGGCTTGGCGGGCATAACTGCTCGAGCAAAACCAAGAACGTGCAGTCTGTAGGGTCCGCTGGAGATGGGACCCCTTTGCCACCCCCCAGGGGCCCACACACCTAGGGAAGTTTCCTCCACCCCCCTGGGCACAGACCCACCCCCCCGGAACCCCGCCCACCCCAGAGCTGGGAGGGACAGCCGTCCTGCCTTGTGACCTACGGCCGCATCTGAAGCGCTGCTGTCCCCCCAGGAAAGAAGAAGCGGGGCGGGGAGAGCTTGTTGGATACCAAGGCCCAGTCGCAGGTCCAGCTGCAGAGGCCGGGGTCCCCCACGCTGCTGCGGAAGTTTGCGGAGGTGGGGTTCATCAGTGCCGAGGTATGTCCGGTGTACAGGTCAGCTTGCGGGCCCAGGTCCCCTCCTGCATCCACTCAGTCCTCATGGTGGCCGCTGGGCACTGCCCTCGGCCCTGACCCCACCACCTGATGGGGTGACAGTGGTGTCACGTGTCCCCACCTCTGCTCCCTAAATGATATCATGTATAGGCAGTTACCTGGGTCCGGGGTTTTCTGGGAGAAACAGAAATAAAAATGTGACATCTTTGCTATAAATTTCCGCTGGAAATAGTTTCCGAGTGGCGCCTGGGTGGGGGCACGGCTCCGAGACCGCTCCCATGGCCTGTCCCTGTGCAGGCCACTGTCCACCTGCTCCAGGCCGAGGGCGTGGAGCTCAACGACCACCCCAAACCCACCGAGAACTTGAGCCAGCACCCGGTGGGCTACGTGGTCGAGTCCCCCGAGGAAAACACGGAGTGGAGCGCGTACAGGTAGGGGCCGCGTGTCGGTGGGGTCCCGTGTCCTCTGCGCCTGCGGCACCGTCTGCCCACGGAGCGCGGGCTCTGTGGCCGCCGGGCGGGGGTGGAGCGGAGGGCAGGGCTGTGTCCAGCCAGGAGCGTGGCTGGGGTCCTGCGTGACAACAGCCGCCAGACTGGTGCCCAGGGATAGAAAGCCAGAAACATTGATGAGAGAGAAACATTGATCAGCCGCCTCCTGCACCCCCCCCCCCCCGACTGGGGATGTGCCCGCAGCCAAGGCACATGCCCTTGACCGGAATCGAACCTGGGACCTTTCAGTCCACAGGCCGACGCTCTACCCACTGAGCCACACCGGTTTCGGCTCGAATGGTGTTTTTTAAAGTGAGTGATGTGGATGTGCTCTCAGGTCCCCGGGAGCTGAGCCGTACGTGACTGTGCTCACCCAGCGAGGGGGTCGGGGGGAGAAAGGCTTGCTCTCCTCTTCCCAGGATCAGGCAGTGGCTCTCCCAGCCGCCCGCCCGGGGCACGAGGAGCCCGCTGGCCTGGTCCCCGGGCAGTGCGTGCCCCGGGCGCCCCAGCGGCCGGCTGGAGGCAGAGAGCATGCGCCGCTTTGTGCAGATAGACCGACTCGGTGGAAGGTCCCCTGTCCCTGCTGGCTTCAGAGCTGCCCCCAGGCGAGGCTGCCACGCCGGTCCGGGCCCAGGCCCAGGTGCTTGCATTTGCAGGAGGGTCGGCTGACCAGGGCCAGGCCACCTCTGACCCAGGGCCTGGCTTTGTGCAGCCCAGGAGCTGGGTGGTTTTGCCATTTTAAAAATCTGTGCCATAACGTCGAGGAAGATGTGCAAGAGAGACGACCTGGAGCTGCAAAGCCTGGTCACCGCCCGGCCCTTTAAGAAAGGGTTTCCGCGCCCAGGCCCGGGTGGACAGTCGTCACTCGCCCACAGTGCTGAGCGGGCCTGGTCGCCCTGAGGAGAGGGGCCCGGGTGTGAGGGGCGGCCACGGAGGTGGGCAGGCAGCCGGGTGGCCCTGGGGCAGGACTCGGCCCTCAGGCGGGGAGGCCGGGACTTTGCAGACCAGGTTCCGAGCGAGAGGGTCTGATGTATGCGTGCCGGGGGACGTCCCGGTGGAGAAGGGGGACCGGGCAGGTTCGGGGTCCTTTAGGAGAGAGCGTGTCAGGCACCCCCCAGCAGGGGCACCTCCCTGACCCCGCTCCACAGCCGGGCCGAGCCCTGGACAGAGCACGCTGGGCTGTGCCGCCCGCTGGGGCAGGTCTTGCCCCAGAGCTGAGCGTGGCGTGCGGGTCCGGCAGGAGCTGGATCGAGGGCCTGTCGCAGTACGCCATGAACAGCTGGCTGCGCTCCGCCGAGATCGGCCAGGAGATCCAGGAAGCCTGGCTGGTGCACAACGCCGTGGTGTACGTCCTCAACCACAACCACCACCTCATCGCGGCCGGGCGGCAGAAGGAGCTGGTGGACTCCCTCTACCACCTCCTGAGTATCGTCAAGGTCGTCGGCCACAACGGGTGGGTGCTGGCCCTGGAGCTCTGGGGTCGGACGGGTGTCCCCCTTCTCTAGTGCTGCCACGGGGAGGGCTGCTCAAGCGATCCCGGGGTCCCCATTTGCCGGCTGTGCACCCCTGAGCCACGCACGGCCCTCTCTGAGCTGCGGGGCGGAGTGCGGGCATCCAGGGGCTCCCGGGAGCCTGCACACCGCCAGCCCGGCCTGGGAGCCCCTGTTTCTGATGCTGAAGTAGAAACTCAGGAATGAATGAGTCAGAACGTGGCAGCGTGGGATGGGGTGTTTTTTTTTAGTTATGAATAATAAAGAAAATGGGCCATGAAGTGAGGGGGTGCCCGGCGGCCGCCCTTTGCCTGTGGCCGTGCGGCCGGCTCGGCCTCGGGCGTGGCGCCTGCGGGGCCTCGAGCAGATCTGGGTCTCCGGTTCTTAGCGCACGGAGGTCACCTGGGACCATTTTATTTTATTAGTTTTTAAAAATATGTTTTATTGATTGTTCACAGAGAGGAAGGGAGAGGGATAGAAAGTAACATCGATGAGAGAGAAACGTGGACCAGCTGCCTCTTGCACCACCCCCCCCCCCCACTGGGGATGGTGCCGCAAACAAAGTACATGCCCTTGACCAGAATCGAACCTGGGACCTTTCAGTCCGCAGGCCGATGCTCTATCCACTGAGCCAAACCGGTTTCGGCTCCTGTGGCCATTTTAAACGCTTTATGCCACCTCGCTTCTGGTGAGAAACACGGAGGTCGGTGCAAGCCCGTTTGCTCTGGTGACGGATGGGAATTCTCTGACCTCAACCCCGGGCCTTTCTGTCCAGCCCACTGCGGGGCCCAGGGTCGCCTTCCGCTGTGCAGGCAGCTGTGTCAGGGGACAGCACGTCACCATAGGCCGCTGTCACAGCCCGCTGCCTCCCTCGAGGCCCCAGATCGGCTCCTTGAACAGGTGCCACCTGGCGCCGGCCACCTTTCTGTCCAACCCCAGAAGATGGGGACCCTGGAGGCACAGCTGCCGTGGCCTCTGGGGACTCACGCCTCGAGTCTGTGCTCACCCACTGACCCCTCGTGTCCCAGCGACCCCCTCACGTTGGCGATGCTCTGCAACGAGCTGGCCCGAGGCCTGATTATCGGCTGGATCACAACCCAGGCGCCAGAAAAATCCAGAAAGATCATTCGACCAAACCCGTTGCACACACCACTGGACACGGGAGCCATCTCTGAAATCAAAACGGCGGTGGAGGTACAGCCCGCCGTGCGAGCAGGCAGGGGGCTGGCCTCGCGGGCGGCCCCTCGCCGCAGTGGCGGTCCCGGTCCCGGGGTGAGGACAGGGAGCGGACGTCCCTCTGGCCCGGGGCGTGCCCGTGCTGGCTTCTCCAGCATAGAGACAATAGGGGTGCGAAGCCGGGAGAGCACAGAGCAGCCAGGACCACATCCGCAGACGGCATGCGTGGCCAGAGGCTGTGAGCAAGTGGGAGCGCGTGTCCCAGGACGGCTGCCTCCCGATCCACTCACCCAACTGCAGGGACCCACGAGGAGGAGGAAAACCGCGGTCTTGATGGATGTGGAAAAGCACTGGCAAATCCATTACCGTTTCTAGTTCAGAGGATCTTAGCAAGGTCCTTAGTGAGTTTCGGGGAAGCGGCAGGACCTGCAGCTGCCCCAAGGGGTGAGGAGGTGGGGACTCAGCAGGTGCCCTTGGAGAGAAAGGCATGAGGAGCCACTGTACTGCTGCCGCCCGTGGCTGCCCCGGCCGTGCCAGGGGGTGAGGGCGTGGGAGGCGAGCCGCCCGCCGAGATCTCCGCTCCCGGCCGCTCTGGGCGGGCCCGGCTCGGCAGGCGTCTAGGCCTCTGTTGCCGTCTGCACGAGAGCCAGGCCCACGTCCGGGTGACGATCTGGGTCTCGGCTCCGGTGTACCTCCTCAGAGTCCTGGTTTTATGACCAAGGACACCTTCGCTCCAGGTCTGCGAGTTTGCCCTGAACCTGACCAATGGGACGGTGCCCGAGGAGATCGTGCCCATCGAGGCCCGGCAGCAGCTCATCGCCACCTGGGTGAAGGCCAAGCAGCTGCTGCAGCAGCAGATCGGGGCAAAGCTGGGCACGGAGGAGCAGGTGCGCTGCGGGCGCTGCCTCCCCCCGTCTCCCGCCCCTGGGGCCTCGCCAGCCTGGAGGGCAGCTCACAGCGGGCCGTGCCCTTCTGTGTGGGGTGCTTCCCTCCACGAGGGCTGTTTCCACTGAGGTCACTCACTGCCCTAGGCCCTCTGCCCAAGCCCTGGTGTCTCCCCTCCCCCAGCCACTGGTCGCTCTCCCAAATGTCCCCCGAGCCACTGGGCTTCTGGGGATGCTAGCCACCCTCGGCGGTGCTCACTGTGGCTTTATTTGGAGGTGCATTCAGGCCACAGGGGGCCTGCTTTGGCAAGATATCGGGGGACCCTGAGCTGTGAACACAGGCTGTGGGAGTGGGGGCTGGGGGAGCAAGTGGGGACCCAGAGAGGAGATGGGTGCGTGGCTGCAGAGGGAGCCTCCCAGGGGTGCTGGCTGGAACCAGAGGGCACTGGGACGGGTGGAAAGGGAGACCAGAGAGCCAGTGCGGGTGGCCAGGATCAAGGCCCCACTGGAGGGGGATGGAAGGAAGGCCATTCCTGCTCTGCTGGTGGCCGGCCCTCCACCTGCGGCCCCTCAGCCCAGCCGTCTGACCACTGTGTCACTTCCTGCCTCCCGATGGCGTGGGGAGGCCACTGGGAGACAAGCTTGTATACAGACGGCTCTGAATGTTGCCGCGGAGCTGGTACTTCACACGGCTGGAGTCCCGAGTGTCCCAGACCCTCCCTGGGTCCCCTGGACTCATGGACACCCCATGCTTCCTTCCCCAGGGCACCAACGAGGACATCAACTCCGTGACCAGAATCCTGGTCGCCCTGGAGATGTATTCCTGCAACGGGCTGGGCCTCATGGACTTCACTGTGCCCTCCTTGTCTCACGTAGGTGTCACCTCCTTCCTCAGGCAATACCTTCCCCAGGTGTCAGCCCTCCTCCCAGGTGTCACCGTGCCCCCGAGGCCCAGGTAGTCACCTCCAGGTGTCCTGTTGGCATGCCAGACAGAATCCCCGCCCCCACCTGAGGCCACGTGTTCAAATCCTGCTGCTCTGAGGCAGAGCCGGGAACGGAGGGCCTTCCCTGGCCAGCACTGGGACCTGGCCTTCCTGAGTGACCGTGTGCTCACCGCACCTTGGGTGCGCACCCGGGCTCACTCACCTTCCCCCTCGGGGCACCTGAGTTTAGTGTCCCTCGGCAGCTTCCCCCTGAGTTTCCTCTGTGGCTCCCCGTAGAACAGGGTGTTCCTGGGGATACTGAGGCAGCATGGACACCGGGGCATCTGCCCCCCAACAGGCGACCCTGAGCCCGAGCCTGGGCCTAAGTTTACGACTAGTGATGCGGTAACTCAGCTTCGCGGTGTCTGCGTGGGGCGGCCCTTTACCCATCGGATCTCTCTGGAATAACATCACTCCGTAGCCGGCAGCGAGGGGCAGGGTTTCAGCAAAGGAAGCAGCCCCCAGCTGACAGCACCCACCACGGTGGGCGGAGGGGTCACCCCGCACAGAACGCCCTCCCCCCCGCCCTCCGCGCAGCTGCTGAAGATGGTCTCCGAGTGCAACTGGACGGACCCCCTGGTGCAGCTGCAGACGCTGGCCCGCCTGAGCCACTTCGCCTACACAGCCCACGACCACGAGGTCACCATGGCGTGCTCGCAGAAGGCCATCCAGATGGGGGTGAAGTACCTGAAGACGTTAAGGCCGTGAGTAGCCACCCTGGCGCCTGACTCCCGGTGACCCCGAGATGTGGCTGTCTCGCGCCTCCCCCCATGAGGAGGAACACGAAGAATGCTCGTAACCACACATCGGTGTATAGGGGGCTCTTGTGGGGACCGGGGATGACTTGTGTAGAGGTTACGGAGCGGTACCCCTACTCACCAGAGCCTCCCGCCCCACCTCTGGGCATCCCCAGCAGCCCAGCCAGGAGCAGTGCAGCCTCCGTCCCAGTCCCACTTGGCCAGGACAGCACCGCCCGGGCCCCGGAGAGCCGTGCTCGGAAGGGTTCTGAGGCCACCGCAGCCTCGCCAGCTGCCAGCGTGGCGGGCCCAGAGCTGGAAAGGGGCTCACGATGCCCCCCTTCCCTACAGACACCAGCTTGGTTTACCAGGATTTTGAGTGGGCAGCAAGTACGTTAGAAAGCGACTAAAGGGCGGATTCAGTGAAGGGAAAGTGCCCTCTCCCAGCCCCTCTCAGCCAGGGCGCTGCTCCCTGCTGGCTCCCGGAGGCCCCGCTGCCTGTCCTGGACGGCACAGGCGCTTCGTTCTTCGTTCTTCTGGCCGTTTGCTCCGGCTCACAGGCCCCATTCAGCTGGTCACTGGATTACGGCTGTGCTGAATCTTTCCTCTGTTTCCAAAGGCGAGGCTTTTAAAAACAACTGTTGCTAACATAAATATTTCTCCAGTAAACACTGTTTTCCTTGACGTTCTTTTTTTTTCATTTAAATTTTATTTTATTGTTTAAAGTATTACAAATAATAGTACAGATGTCTTCTTTTTTCACCACTGACCTCCCCCAGCCTCCCCTACCCCCCAGTACATGCTCTCACCCCCCGCTCAGTGTTTTATGTCCATTTGGTTATGCCTGTATGCATGCATACAAGTCCTTTGGTTGATCCCGTACTTCCTCCAGGCCTCTCCTGCCTTCCCGCTGTAGTTTGACAGTCTGTTCGATGCTTCTTTGCGTATCTATTTTTGTCCATCATTTTATAACATTCTTTAATGAGTGAGATCGTAGTATTTATCTTTATCTGACTGGCTTATTTCACTTAGCACAATGCTCTCCAGGTCCATCCATGCTGCTGCAAATGGTAGGAGTTCCTTCCTTTTTCCCTGAGGTTCTCATCTTCAGCTCACTTCCTGAATCTGTTTCCTGAAAGTTGAAATCACTGACCCTCAGGCATGCTGGGGGCACACACAGGGACCCTCCAAGGCCTCTGCATGTGCCACCTCATTGATCCCTCGCAATGGCTGTCCCCGCACTGCAGATAGGCCGAGGCCAAGTCACCCCGCTGGTGGGTGGCAGAGCCAGGATTGGAGCTGATACAGACCAGGAGAAAAAGTCATTAGAACAGAAAAAAACACAACTCAATGCGCTTAAAACTCAAAATAAAGGAAAGGATGTTTATAGGACAAATTAATGTACAGGTGGGGAATTTCAACAAAGAAATGAAAACTATAATAAAGGACTAAGTGGAAATTCTGGAACTGAAAAATACAATACTCATCATGGAAATAACAGCAGAGAAGCGATATGCCACTTTGAATGAGGGTCAGCAGGCTATTGAAAGTGAAGCCTAAAGAACAAAGTGGAAGCTCTGGGGGACAGAGGCAGGAGAGGGAGGCAGAGATGCATCCGCCTGGAAATGTGGCAGCCGAGCCCCGGCCGGGTGCTCAGGTGGTGAGAGCACCCTCCCGAGATGCCAAGGTTGCAGGGACCCTGGTCCGGGCACAGGCAAGAAGCAGCCATCGGAGGCATCAGTAAGTGGAACAGCACATGGATGTTTCTCTCTCTCTCTAAAAAAAAAAAAAAAAATCAGTCAATCAATCAAATGCAGCAGCAGGAATGTTTTCAAACGGAATTAAAAATAACCCAGGGATCCAGGATTTTCAATGAGCTGCAAGCAGGATGAACACCAAGAAGACCACCCCTGCTTTCACTGTGGTCAAACTGCCGAGGACTGAAGGTGGGAGGAAACCCTGGAAAGAAATTGGAGGGAGAACACACACTTCATACAGGACAAGACGGCTGACCTCTCAGCAGCAACAACGCAGAAACCCAAACCCCGCCAACCCAGAACTCTCTACCCCCCCCCCAAAAATAGCCTCCAAAGCAGTGAAGGCAAAATCTGTGCATCTCAAGAGAAACGGAAGCTAAGAGAACCCCTTCCCAGAAGACCCCCAGAACAGGAGACACTGAAGAACATTCTTGGGGCGGAGGGAGGTGATTCCAGGGAGACACGTGCGTGGTTCAAGAAGTGAGAGGAACATTCACACAATAGGGTTTTCCCTTCCGTGCTCACGTTCTTACAAAGACATTTGCCTGTTTTAAGCAAAAATACACCGTCTTGTGGATCATTAACAAAAGTAGAGGAAACTCTTTGATGATGATAACATGAAGGATGGGAATGAGATCAATGGAAGCCTGTCACTGAGAGTTCTCACATCACCTGCGAGATGAAATAAATTAATTCAAGGCGGTCTATGATATGTTAAGGGTGTATGCTGTAATCCATAGAGCAATGTAATGAGACAAGAAGATATAACTAAACCCCCAATGGCAGAGGTGAAACGGGATACCGAAAAATACTCAGTGCCAAAGAGGGGAGGAAGGAAGCCAGGGGAACACGGGGTCAAAGGAGCAGCAATACCTGCATCAAATGTAAATGGATCAGCACTCCAGTTACAATACGGAGTTTGTCCTGCCGAACACAACCAGAAGCTGAAGCGGTTTTCAAGAGACCTCTTCCCATATAAAGACGCAGGTGAAAGAGGAAGCGTGGGAAAAGACACACTCTGAGAACGCTCGTCATGGCACAGCGTGCGAGGGTGTTAAAACACCCCGCTGTATTGTCAGAGATAAGGAGAGGCACTTCATCATGATAACAGATTAAATCAACAGGAACACACACATCCTAGCACGAGCTGGTTTGGCTCAGTGGATAGAGCGTTGGCCACGGACTGAAGGGTCCCGGGTTCAATTCCAGCCAAGGGCACATACCTCAGTTGCAGGCTCAATGCCCGTGTGGGAGGCAACCAATCAAAGTGTGTCTCACATCGCCGACGTCTCTGTCTCTCCCGCTCCACTCCCTCTAAAAAAAATCAATGGAAAAATATCACTGGATAAGGATTAACAAAAGGAAGGAAGGAAGGAAGGAAAGAAGGAAGGAAGGAAGGAAGGAAGGAACGAAGGAAGGAAGGAAGGAAGGAAGAAAGAAAACAAACATCCTAAATATGTGTGTACTTAATAGCAGTGCTTCAAAATTCAAGAAGCAAAACTTAAGTGCCCTCACAGTTATACGCTGAGGGGCCAGATTATTATGATCTCTGAACGCATAATAACCTGGCCACTCAGTGCAGCTGAAGATGTTCTCATTCCTCTCTCTGCAGCTGAAAGTTCAAAGGAAGCAAAAGGAGGCAGCGAGTGTGTGGATGACGTGCGTGATGCTGGCCTCGGCCACACGCTATCTCCAGCAGCTGCTGGTGCCGGGCAGGGCCTGCTCCCTCCCCTAAAGAGAGGAGGGCCTGGGGGTCGTCTCCAGAGCGGGGGCCTGACCCTGTGTGGCAGACCCTGCAAGCCGAGGCCCAGCAGCTCCCCTTCGGGCTCCTGTCGGCTCCCGCGGGCAGTTCCCTGGCTTCAGGGCCCCAGGCCCAGGCAGGGAGTGTACGCAGGGCCAGTGTATGTCTCTCGGAATTGAGTCGGGGACCCCTGGGCTGAGTTGCAGGCATGTGACCAGTCCAACCTGGACAGGGGTGGTGTCTTAGTGCGTGCGGTGTCCTGTGGGCCCAGCCTGGCTGGCTGGGCCGGTAAACGTCTAGGGGGCGGGATTACATGTTCTCCGTAGCTCGCTGGTGGGGGAGCTGCCCAGAACTGAGCCCTCATTTGCACTGGGGTTCCCAGAGGGGCCTGTTCTGCTCATTGGCTGCTGTGCACAGCACCCCACAAACTAGTTCTCTAAGACGTCAGTTAATGCTGGCTTGTTCTTTCTCCTGGGGGCACCTTTCCCTCCCCCTCCTCTTCCCCCTCAGGCGTGCGTCTCCTGAACTCCAAAGTTCCCATGAGACCTGAAGCTAGGGGGGCCGTGGGCAGTGGCAGCTCATCCCAGGCTTTCCTCTGGCTTCTCAGTGCGTCAGAGCTGCCCTGCCCGGGCTCTCCTGGTGCTTCTGTGCCAGGGCCTTCCTTGTCCCCCTTACCCCAGCTGTAATGAGCGTCCACTCCAAATTTAAAACACATTTTAAACAAGACACCACTTGATGCTGACTGGTGGTTCTCTGGGCCAGCTGCACTCAGCCGTTAGTTCTGGTTTGGAGACGTGTGGGAGACTGCTCCCGGCACCCCGGGCTCACTCGCCTTCCTGCACACCCCCCCCCACCCCCGTGCTCCCGTGTGCTGAGGCGTCTCTGTCTGCAGGGTCCAGGCCCAGCTGATGGCAGAAATGCTGAGCGCCAGTGCCTGCATCCGCGGCAGGAGCATCATGGAGAACCTGAAGGGGCGGAAGCAGCTGCGCCTGGCGGCCAGCAAGGCCTTCAGCGAGAGCGTGAGGTGCGCCGCGCTGCTCTGCGGCTGAGCGGATTGCGCGTGTGGCGGGCCTGGGTGCGTGTTGTGTGTGGGAGATACGTGGCAGCTGCACGCCCTGAAATGAAATGAAGAGCATGACGCACAGTAGGGACTGTCACGGCGGCTGGTTCTCCCTCACATACCCCAAGGCAAGGGTGTGTGTGGGGGGCCTTGGTGGTGGTGGGGGGGGTATGGTGCAGGAGATTCACGGCCGGGACCCCCCCAGAGGCAGGTCGTGCAGACATGAATGAGCACAGGCTCCGGGTCAGACACCCGGCCTCACCCTGCCCTCTGAGAACCCAGGGGCTTTCGGTGGGTGCCTGTGTGTCTGCCGCTCGATGGCCAGGCCTCCCTTGCAGGTTCGGGGGCATCGCGCAGAGCAGCGCCCTGGTGATGCTGGCGGCGCGGCACTACTGGAACACCCAGCTCCCGCTCCTGTCCTTCGCGGCCAACAGGAGGAAGGCCAGGCACGCCATCCAGAGCATCGTCAACATCATCAACAGGACGGAGGCCAAGAGCCAGGTGCTCCGGGCCGGCTTCCGGGGGCCCGGCTGCCTCTCTGGCTCTCTCTCCACAGGAGGCGGGTGGGGCTCCCAAGCAAAGGCAGACCCCTCGGAGCTGCTCAAGTAGGGGTGGCCCCTGGCTGAGCTCAAGGCTTAGTTCTGACTTCCCTCCCCACTGCCCTCCTCTTCCCTCATTCCCTCCAAGAAACCTTGACCCTTCCCTGGAAAGCGTCATAGGAGAGCGGGAAGAGGGGACCCTAGGATCGGCTGAGGAAAGCACAGAAGCTGCTGGGCAAGATGCACATGGGGCTGGGCTGGTCTCGGCCTGACTGACATCCCCCCACCTGCATCCTGTCACTGGCACCTTCCCTAACCCCAACCCCATCCCTAACCCTAACCCCAACCCCAACCCTAACCCCAACCCTAACCTTAACCCTAACCCCAACCCTAACCCTAACCCTAACCTTAACCCCAACCCTAACCCTAACCCTAACCTTAACCCCAACCCTAACCCTAACCCTCCTCTCCGTGAGCAGTGTTCCCAGGTTCAGCACGCTGGAGCCTTGTGGCTGGACAGTGTTCCACGGCATGCAGACCTCGTGTCCTGTGTCTGCTCCTCTGTGGATGGACACGGGTTGTTTCCACCCGCTGACCGTGTGAACGGTGCTGCTGTGAACACGGGTGCCCACACACAGCTCCTGTTGTCGGTTCCCTGGGGCCGTTACCCAGGGATGGAGTGGCTGGGTTCTGTGGCAGTTCTATGTTTAGCCCTGGAGGCTCCATCGGGCTGTTTTCCACAGCGGCTCCATTTTCCATTCCCACCAGCAATGTTCACGGCTTCCCGGTTCTCCACATCCTAGTCAGCACTTGCTGTTTTCCATTCAGAACATTGGCCATTCTAGTAGGCGTGCAGGGGTACCTCATTGTGGTTTTGATTTTAACTTCGTTAATGATGGTTAAGCATCTTTCAGGGGCTTGTCTGGTTTTCTTGTCTAATCGCTCCGGCTAGCATTTCTAGTACGATGTGGACCAGCAGCACTGTGAGTATGGATGTCCTTGTCTTGCTCTCGATCTCAGAGGGGGAAGTCTCAGTCTTTCACCGTTGAGGACGGGGCTTTCGTTGGGTTTGTTTTAAATGCCTTTCATTGAGTTGGGGAGTTTCCCACGACTCCTCGTTCTCTGAGAGATTTTGAGATTTCGCAATGAAAGATCAGCTTTTGTCGAATGCCTTTACTCCATTAGTCGAGATGATCATGTATGTGGCTTTCTCCTTCCTTCTGTTACTGTGATGCAGCACGTTGATTGTTCTTATGTTCAAGTGCCTTGTGCTCCTGGGATAAATCCCGCTTGGTTGTGGCACATAATATTTTTTCCTAGGCACTTGGATTCGATTTGCTATTACCTTGTTTAGGATTTTTGCATTTATATTTGTAAGAATATTGGTCTATGATTTTCTTGCGATTCCTTTATCTCGATTTCCTCTCAAAATAATCCCAGTCTCATAGAATGGGTGAGTCAGGAAGTGTTTCCTCCTTTTTAATTTTTTTTCGAGTTGAGGACAATTGATGTCAAGTATTGAAATGTTTGGTGGAACTCACCTCTGAAGCCATTTGTTCCAGGACTTTCTTCATTGGCAGGTTTCTGGTTCCTGATTCAATCCCCATGTGTTAGACGTCTGTTGAGATTTCCTATTTCTTTTGGAGTTAGCTTAGGTGACTCATGTGCTTTTCAGGGTTCTTCCATTTCTTCTAAGCTATCGAATTCGTTGGCGTACCATTGGCCACAGGACTCTCTCCTATAACTTGTTTTGTCTCTCTGGGCTTGATAGGAATATTCCCACTTTCATGGCTGGTTTTAAGTGTTTGTGACTTCTTTTTCTCCATGTCAGTCCAGTTAAAAGTTTGTCAATTTTCATTAATCTTTCAAAGAGCCAGATTTTGGTCTCATTTGTTTTCTTGGTTTTCCTACTCTTCATTTTCTTGATCTCCGCTCTAATCGTTATTATTTCCTTCTTGCTGCTGTTTGGGTTTAGTCTGCTCTTTTTTAGTTCTTTAGGCCCTAAGGGACCAGGGTAGACATTTGGAGCTTTTCGCTGCGCCTCATTGTTTTTCCCTAACGTGCTTTGATCCCCCTGATTTAAAGTGACAGGAGTGACTTGGATGCCCTGTCACTGAGGAAGCTGTAGACTGGGGAGGCCTGGGTGTCCCCTGCGCAGCCGACCTTGTGCCGGACAGCCATTCTCCTGGGTGAAATGTGACTTAGTGTCTTAGAAATTTAGCAGAAATTTCTGTCATTCGATGCGGAGGCAGATGAAGCACAAGGTGGCGAAGGAGTAAGCGGCAGCCTTTAAGGCCACGTCTCGTCCGTTCTGCTCCAGGAGAAAGAAGTGCAGCTGCTGCACCAGTGGCCGACGGCAGACCTGCAGAGCGGAGGCACCTCCCAGGGCACCTTCCTCCCAGGTGGGCTGCCGCCGCCCCCCGCAGGACGGGAGGACACTGTGTCGTCCCCGGCCCTTCTGTGGGACACCACAGGTGGCGTCTGCCAGCCATCAGGCTGTGACGGGCACTGCCAGTGCTTTCCACGAACGGCCTCCCAAGGCCCCCTGTGCACAGGGACCCGAGGCCGACAGCCCCTTGTCCGGGGCCACACGGCCCGTCCGGGCCGCCCCGGCCGCCTTGACATCCCGCCTCTGGGTTATTCCGGTGGATGAATCATATTCTTCCCTAGAAATGTGGAGACATGTCCTAAAAATACTGACCTTAGAACAATGAAAACCACATTTAGAATCCACATTTAAAGAAAGAAATGATGAGTATCTGCGAATTCACCAGCCCTGTCGGTATAAGGGTCCTCGTGGGCGCTCAGGCTGTGGTTTAGAGACACAAACTTACACGGAACGTGACCGCATGTGGTTAAGCACTGAGTTGGTCTAACCCCAGCAGTTATGTGGCTGGCGGTGCTCAGAGGGGAAGCAGGTGGCAGCCCCCGGGCGGCGAGCAGCCTCTCGCAGGAGCCCTGGTGGAGAGCCGGCCCTGGGCCCGCGGGGCACCGGGGACAGTGCCAGTCACGGCCACAGACTCTGTGCGCCGAAAAAACGCCGCGCAGGCTAAGCTGAGTCGCAGTTTTAGGATTCAAATTCTAGGAAAAAACAGAAGTGGAATGGAGTAAAGCAAGAGATTTTTGTGGCAATATTATTCCTATTCCCTAAACGTTAAAGTGGTCAAAGAGGCACAATTTCAAATACATGAAAATTTAAATAATGAGAATAAAGAAAATGCACAGCATGAGAAAGTCAGCACCGGGGAAGCGTGCGCCGGGTTTGGCAGCTGAGCCAGGAGCGTGACCCCCAGAGGCACCGTGGTGGTGGTGGTGGGGGTGGGGGGGTGTGCTCAGCCCCATGGGAGGCTCCCACCCATCCCTGTGGCCTCCTCCAGGGGGCCTCCATCCACCCCCATGGCCTCAAGGGGGGGCTCCATTCATTCCCCGTGGCCTCCAGGGGGGCTCCGCTTGCCCCATGGCCTCCTCTAGGGGAGGCTCCATCCGCCCCTGTGACCTCCAGGGGAGGCTCCACCCACCCCGTGGCCTCCTCTAGGAGAGGCAGTGGGGTGGGGGGACGCCTGTCCCAGCCCAGGCCCCTGCAGCCCTGAGCCCTGTCCCCGCAGAGGCCCAAGATGACCTGTCCCTGCGGGCCGCGCTCTACGGGATGCTGTTCCACTGCTACGCCGACTACGAGGACTGGGAGGGCGGCCTGAAGGTGCTGGACGAGGCTGTGCAGATGCTGCCTCGGACAGTGCACCGCCTGTGAGTGCGCCCCCTCCCTCCCCCCGGCCCCCCTCCCCCGCCCAGAGCCCCTCCTGTAGCCCGGGGCCTTCGCGGCCCGCCCCTCAGGGCCTCCCCATTCTCCCCTTTCTGAGGCCTCTTCTCCTCGAAGAACCCGACCCCAGGAGGGCAGGGATTCACGACACGACGTCCACACAAAAATAACAAATTAAAAAAATGAAATTTAAAAACAGACCACAGCACAAAAGCTCAAGTAACTCAGGTTCCATTCTGCTTTATCTTTGTAAGTGGGGGAATGGACCAATACTCCCGGGTTGGGTGAGTTAATACAGTTAGACTCTTGTCCTCCGATTCCAGAATTAATCCCTCTTTCACGTCCCTTCAGCTTGATATTCAAGCACATGGTCATCGTGAAGGCCAAACTTGGCCAGAATTTTTCGATGGAAATCCAGAAGTTTAAAGACGAGAGTGAGGAGTACTTGGCACACATGTGGCACCGCCTGGCCTTGAACTCCAAGGACGTCTACGGGGAGTTGACCTGCTACCAGAACGCAATCCAGGCCTTGCAGGTGTGGCCCGCTCAGGCCCGGAGGCGATGGGGGTGAGGGGTGGGGTGAGGGTGACGGCGGTTCTCACTCACGCGTCAAGGGCAGCAGATGGTCCCTGTCTCCCCTCGCCCTTTCCAGGGTGGAGGGACAAGTTGCTGGTGAAGGAGCCCGTGCCCCCGTCACTGCCGGGCGCATCTGAATGCCCTCCCTGCTGAGGACTTCCTTCCCTTGGCTGCCAAGCCCCCTCCCTACTCAGGGCCCCCGCTTATTGCTCCTGTGTTTGGGCCTCCTTCCCTGCCCCCCACACCCTCCCTACCCAGGGCCCTTCCTACCCACGGTCCCCACTCCTGGTGACCTCAATCAGTGTCCTGGGGCTGCCTCTGTGCTGGTTCTGCTCATAGACTTCCCTCCACTCTGACCTTGAATGTCCTGCTGCCCCTCCACTCCTTCCATCTCACCTGCATTAGCCCCGAATTCCCCAACCCCCTGCGGCTCCTCCACCTCCTCCTCCCTGCCTTCCCAACCTTCAGAACCCCCCCTCCCCCTCCCCAGCGCAGCCCCCCTCCATCTGTGAGCTGTGGGATGGAGTGTGGGGGTGAGGGCGGCCGGGGCGCCACCTGCTGGCTGGTGCCTTCATTCCGTTGTGCAACAATTACTGGATACTGTGCACGGGCACCCCTGGGGCTGAACGCTGGGAAGGGCACTTTCTCTGCCCTCCAAAGCCCAGTTAAGCGCAGAACCACCAGATGAAGCCTCACCCCCACATTTCAGCCCGTGCCGGAGGAGGCAGGCTGAGAGAGGGACGCCAGGGGCCAGTCGAGGCTGGCGTGGTGAGCAACCTGCTCCCGGCAGGCAGGCCATGCAGGGTCGGGGGACACGGGGCTGGACTGCGGGTGTCCTCAGGGAGCAGGGGCCTGCGGAGGCTTTGCCAAGCTCTAGTCTCACTTCATGTTGCACATGAACTCGGCCCCTTGGCCCATGGGCGGTGGTGGTGAGCCTGGACGGCCGGATGAGCCCCAGTCGGGGAGCCTCGCTGGGAGGACTCCAGGGTGAGAATGAGCCATTTGCTTCTAGAAAGCGAAGCACAAACTGCTGGTGTCCTAGGCTGTGGCTCGGTGCCATATCAGGGTGCTGAGCGGGGGCGGGGGGGGGGTGTGTGCAGCGCCCCAGCCCTTTTCTGTTTAATCCCAAAGAAGCCGGAGAGCGCATGGCACAAAGTCGACTACATCATGGAGTTCAGCGAGTGGCTGTATTACCAGCAGTTCCCCATCGAGGACGTGACCTTCCACCTGAACTGGGCCATCGACATCCTCCTGGGGATGAAACCCTCCAGGGACGCTGCTGAGTCAGCAGGTGAGGCGTCGCGGCTAGGACGGCTCCCGGGCACATGGTCCCTTCGGCTGCCCCGTCAGCTCTCTCCTCTGGTGCAGAGCGGCCCTGGGGTGGGAAAGGGGAGGCACGTTCTCCAGATCATGAAGTGGAGCCAGCCCTCCACCCCCAAGGCTGCCTGGCCATGGCAGTATGCGGAGGCCACAGAGGGGTTTGGCTTGGGGTCACAGGTGCTGAGCAGGGTGCTGGTGGGTGGGAAGTCTGGAGAGCCTCATTGTCGCCGCAACCTTGGCGGGGCCGGGGCGGGGGTGGGGGTTTGCAAACTGTGGGTGCTGATGTGGCAGATCTGGGGGAGGCCAGGGACTGTGGAGCTCTCTGGAGATGCCGGCAGGCCTGCCCCGGGGACCCGAGCTGGAGGGAGCAGCATTTCGAAGAAACCAGTCCCCCTTCCTGTGGGAGACTGGCCTCTGGACTGTGTGGGGGACTGAGAGGTGACTCCAAGCACAGGAGCCTGCTCTGTGGGGAGCATGACGTGTGCCAGGGGCCCGTGGGGCTGGAGACAGGAGGTGGGGCTCTGACAGACTCAGCGGTGCCGCCTGCAGGCCCCAGGTTTCCAGAGGCGATGGCAGGTCGGGCCTCCTTCCCCGCTTCCCTACCTGCCACCTCCTCAGCCCCCCTCCCCCCCAGGCTGGTCCTGAGCCCCTGCTGTCAGTAAGACTCCGGGCCACCTGAGGACCCAGGGCCTGGGGCAGGCGAGCAGTGGATCGCCAGGGCCCCCACAGGCAACCTGCAAAAGGACAGTGGCCCCGCCCAGCACACAGAGCTCCTGTTCGGGATCCTGCTCCAGCAGGAGTGCTCTCACACCAAAAAGGGGAATGCTCCCCCCCCCCTCCCCCCCCCCCCCCCCCCCCCCGCCCCCAGACAGGCCGCAGGAGGCTGCCCGGGCCGGGCTGCAGCACTGAGGCAGCCTCCATCCTGGCCTGCAGATTCAGGGGCCTGGAAAAGGGCGACCCCAGTCTGCATAGAAGCACGTGGACTCGTCCACTCGACGCCGCGCCCCCGTCAGGGCAAGCTCAGACCAATGGGGGTGACCGGCGGAGGGGAGGTTCCATCGCTTCCAACCCCAAAAGTGACTCCAAGAGCTGCAGATGCCAGCAGCTACCCCCGACCCAGGGTCTGGGACCGGCATCTCCTCACAGCCTGGTCAGGCCGAGGCACCCCAGAAGCCAGGCCTGCTGTCTCCCTTCGGGGGGAGAAGCCCTGGGCCCTGCATGGTGGGCCCACCTTTTGTTTTTTGTTTGTTTGTTTGTTTTTGGTCCTCACCGGAGGATGTTTCCCATTGATTTTCGGAGAGAGTGGGCGAGAGAGGAGAGACAGGAGCATCGATGTGAGAGAAGCCCGACGGCCGGTTGCCTCCCGCATGAGCTGGGCCAGCCAGGAGCCTGCGGCCAGACCAGACAGAGCCCGGGGCCCTTCGGTCCGCAGGCCGACACTCTCCTCGGACCCCGACCGGCGGGTGCTGGCGCTCCTTCTGGAGAAGGACTCCGCCCTCTGACCCCCGGGCCCGGGAGAAGAGCAGCGAGGAAGTGGCCAGGCTGCAGACACGGGTCTGGGCCCTCTCTTCCAGGAGAGCCTTTGATCACGCCCTTGGCCCCGGAGCGGCTGGAGTCCGAGAGCTTGGGGACGGTGTCCTTGGAGAAGCTGCGGAACGTGAGGCAGCTGGAGGCGCTGGCCCGCGCCTACATCCTGCTGGCCCTGACGGACACCCCGAGCGCCGCCGGCCACCAGGACTACTGCCTCATGGCCTACTCCTTCCTCCGGCACATCTGGCAGGTGGGCCGGCCGCTGGGCGGGCACCGCTCCTCCGGGGACCAGGCTGGTGCTCAGTTTTGCTGCTTCCAAAGATTCTCGAAAGCCCGGGATGGGCCTTAGCTGGTCTGCCTCAGGGGATAGAGCGTTGGCCTGAGGACTGCAGGGTCCCGGGTTTGGTTCCAGTCAGGGACACGTGCCCAGGTTTCGGGCTCAATCCCCACTGGGGGGGGGGGGGTGCAGGAGGCAGCCAATCAATGATTCTCTTTCATCATTGATGTTTCTATCGCTCTCCTCCTTTCCTAAAATCAATACAGTTATCTATATACACTGAGTGGCCAGATTATTATGATCTCTGAACGCATAATAATCTGGCCATTCAGTGTGTACCCGATATAATAAAAGGCCAATATGCAAATTGTCCCCTCAATCAGGAGTTCGACCAGCAGGTGGGCTGGCCAACCACCCATGTCCCCTCCCCTTGGCCAGGCCCCACCCATGCAGGAATTCATGCACCGGGCCTCTAACACACACACACACACACACACACACACACACACACACACACAGAGTGGCCAGATTACTATGCATTCAGAGATCATAATAATCTGGCCACTCAATATATATAATAGAGAAATATGCTAATTAACTGGGATGTCATAACAGGCGGACCCTACAGGAGGAGGTTGCACACCCGGCCAGGGATGCTTCAAGGGCGAGAGGGAGGTGGGGCCGGCCTGGCAGTGGCCACAGCTGCTGCGGGGCCTGGGGAGTGAGACAGGGCCGGGCTGAGCCTCGAGGGTGGGTGGTGCCATGTGATCTCGAATCGCGCTGGGCTCCGTGTGTGTGTGTGTGTGTGTGTGTGTGTGTGTGTGTGTTTTAAAGACCAAGATGTACGCAGCATGTCTCCCTGAAGCCCTGCCTCTGTCCACTTCACTCCATCGCACTGCGTCCTCCAGTCAGCCCCTCTCTGAACCCCCTACCCCAGGCTCACCCACACGACTGTGGGTAATGGGCAGTCAGTCGAAGCCTGTATCGTTCAGATCATCAGCAGCCTTGCTGCTGGGCTTCCAGAATCTTCTCTCCACCCGTGCGCCGTTTCCTGCCACTCCGTACATCCCCTTCCCGGCAGCTCTGGGTGGCTGTGTTCTTGGGGACCCCCTGCGGCAGGGCCCCCAGAAGGGTAGCTCTGTCCAGACAGGCCTTGTTTCTGAGGGCGAGTTTCCTCCAGGCCCCGTCCTGGCCCTTGGACTCCCCGCCCAGGATTCTGTGAGACCTTTTGGGGGACCCGGTGTGGTTCGTGGACAGGAGGCTCACTCCCTAAAGCCTCCTCACCCCACGTCCCTGCTGGCCCCGAGTCCCGAGGGGATGCCCCACGTGTCGAGGAGGCCCCGAGTGTCCCGCCCGGGGACCCCGCGGCCACCTCTGCCGCCAGCTGACCGGCCGGGCCATGGCAGGCTGGCCCGACCCTCGGGTCTGAGTCCCTGGGAGGAAGGTGAGAACGGGTGTCTGTTCTTAATGCAGCCAATTTTTATTGCACTTCCCCAGGTTTCTTTATTAACAGCAAAAAGATCCTTCTCAGAAAGTAAAATGTTAGCAGCCCCTAGTTCCAACTTTTTGCTGGCCAAGAAAGAGAGGGAGAAGGCCAAGGACAGGGAGAGAGAGAAGAGCAAAGACCTGAAGCAGGTAACACGTTTCTCAGAGGTGCAGGCCGCAAGGGGGGGGGGGCGGGGTGCAGCCCCGTGCGGACACCGCTCGGCGCCCCAGGCTGTGGGTCCCACAAGTGTGTCTGTGCCTCAGTTTCCTCCTCTGCAGAATGGAGGCAGTGATCTCTCTCTCACACACACACACAGAACACACAGGGCAGCTAGTGGGGTGTGTGTGTTGGGGGGGTCTGGCTTCTCCCTGGAGTTTATCCCACACCAGAGCAGTCTCAGGTCAAAGGCCCTGCAGGGTAACCCCCAGGCACCTCTGGTCCTGGTTGTGGATGGGAGGGGCAGTGAGTTTCCCATCACGGGGGGCTCCCCCCGCCTCCCCCCGACCTTTCACCTGAGCGTCTGCCTGTCCACGTGGCCGTGCCCCTGCCCCGCCGGGCATTGTCCCGGCTGCTCTGCCCCCCGGAGCCGGGCTCTCGCCTGTGCCCGGCGCCAGGCTTACTGAGCGAGGGCGGGTGCTGGCACCCATCTCGGTGCTCGGGGCAGAGAGCCTACGCCACGCTCCCCAGGAGGGATGGATGTCCCCCCGGGTTTCGGACGTAAAATCAGATGTGGCTCCCACCTGCCTGCCCGCACCCACCGGAACTCTCACCCCGCCCTGTGACGCAAACCCCGTGCTCCCGCTTCACAGGGCCAGATCTCGTTTTCCAGCAAAGACGTGGAGGAGCCCCCCAACAGCGTGGAGGGCTGGGCTGCCTACTTCTGCCAGGAAGAGGTGATCGCCCTGTTCCGGCAGGACCGGAGCAGCTCCACCGTGAACGTGGCCAGCATCCAGAAGCCGGTGAGTGGACCGGGCGCCGGCCGGCCGGGGCGGGGGGGCGGGGGGTGTGGGGAGGCACGTCGCCGCGGGCACCCCGCCTCCCGGCCGCTGGCTGCGCGGCCCGAGGTTTCCGTGTGGGCGGGCCCAGGCGGAGGAGCCCGGGGAGGGGCTGGTCTCGGAACGTGTGGCCTCTGCCTCGGCTTCTGAGGACCCGTGTGACTCCATCCGGGTGGCCTCCCTCCTCGGGACCCACGTCTCGTCAGGCCCACGCAGTCCTGCCACGTGAGGTCACACGCACAGGCCCCGGGGGACGGGGCGCACCTCGTTCAGCCCACGTGATTCCGCGTGTTTCTTGGGCTTTATTTTTCTTTTTAAATATGTTTTATTGATTTTTTTTTTTTTTTTTTTTACGGAGAGGAAGGGAGAGGGATAGAAAGTCAGAAACATCGATGAGAGAGAAACATCGATCAGCTGCCAAGGCACATGCCCTTGACCGGAATCGAACCCGGGACCTTTCAGTCCACAGGCCGACGCTCTATCCACTGAGCCAAACCGGTTTCAGCTCTTGGGCTTTAAAAAGTGGAGTCACTCGTGTGTGATCTTGAGGGTCATGTGGTGGCCCGCCCTGGGGCGCCCCCGTGGCTCTGTGGTTTGTTCTCGCTTGGAACACTCATCGCCTGCCTGGACCACAGTCCCCGCGTCCTTCCCACTGTTGACGGACATTTGGGTGGGTTCAGGGGGCGGGATCCTCAGGGGAGGGCTGGTGCCCACCTGTCTGTATAGGGCACACCCACCAGCAGGGCTTGTGGGTCGCAGGGGTTGTGCGCCTTCGCCTGCAGTGGGCATCGCAAAGTGCCTCCCACAGCAGCTGTGTCAGTGACACCCCCAAAGAGCAAGAGCTCCTGCTGCCACTTGCTCGCCAGACCCTGGCTCACCTTCTCAGCTGCGTCCCTTCCGTGGACGTGTGGCGGCTGTGCAAGTGGCCCCAGCGAAGCCAGACACCGCGCCGTGCCTGTGGCCGTGGTGTGTTCTGTGTGGCCCCCTGTCCAGTCCGTTGCCCACATTTTATTTACTTTTAAAATATAGTTGTGTTGGTTTCAAACAGGAAGGGAGAGGGAGAGAGAGAGAAACATCAATGAAAGAGACTCATTAATCAGCTCCCTCCCGCACGCCCCCTTCCAGGGATTGAGCCTGCAACCCGAGCGTGTGCCCTGACCAGGATTCGCACCGTGACTTCCCAGTTCATAGGTCAATGTCTAACCATTTGGCAACACCAGCCGGGCCTGCAATCCACTTGAAATTGGTGTGTGATGGTTTGGGAAAGCCATTTTCCCATCTTTTCTTTTTTTAAAAAAATATATTTTATTGATTTTAGAGAGGAAGGGAAAGCGAGAGAGATAGAAACATCAATCATGAGAGACAATCATTGATTGGAAACCCAGGTACGTGCCCTTGGCCGGAATCAAACCCGGGACCTTTCAGTCTGCAGGCTGACGCTCTATCCACCGAGCCACACCAGCCAGGGCTGTTTCCCCTCCGTGAGGTGCCTCATCTGTCAGGAGGCGAATGCCCGGCCCACAGGCCACTGACCCAGTCTGGATGCTGAGCTCGAACCCTGCGTGTGCCCGCGGAGAGCGTGCCCTTGGTCCCGTGTCTCCCGCCCGGCTCCCGAGTCGACGGCTCTGGTTCCACCGAAACCCCCCGAGTCCTGGCTGTGACCGCGTGGAGTCGCGGGTTTCGGGCAGCACCGGCGTCTTTGCTGCGCTCCCGCCCCCGCGAGCTCTCGCCCCGCGCGCGCTCGCCCCACTGGTTTGGAGGAACCCCTGGGTCCCGAGCTCCTGTTTGGGAAGATTTGAAGTGGTGGGTCCAATCCACTCAATAGTTAAAAAGCCTTCAGAGTTCTGTTCTTGTAATGATTTTTGTGGGTTGTGTTTTTCTGGGATGTTTCCATTTAACATAAAAATTTTGAATTTTGGCTTCATGTCGCGCTTTTATCATCTCTCAGTGGGTGTGGGGTCTGCGAGGTGTCCGTGTCTCTCCCGCCCCTTGTTCTCGACCCGGCCTCACCCGGCATCAGCAACTATCGGTCTCCGGGTCACCCAAGGTCACGGGGCTGGGGTGACGCTGCACTCCTCACACCCCCAGCCGTCCGCTGCAGCCCTGCGGGGACCCCACCTGGGCATTTAGCTTTCGGGGGCCCTCCACCCTACAAACAAAGTCAGAGGCACCATGTGGCCTCCTGGCTGCCTCTCCCATCAGCAGTCAGCCCAGGGCAAACGCACCCCAACATGTCAGGGTCCCCGAATACCTGCCTTCTTCCAGGTCCTGGCCCAGTAAGTTTTCTCAGTGCTGGTCACTCTTTCAGTGCTTTTAAGTAGGTTTTTAAAGCAGTTCATCCAACTTTTCTAATTTTCCGCTCGAGACTAATGATTTTTTATCAAATCTAGTGCAACATCCTAAGAAGTATTAGTTGCGTGCGTACATAAATTATTCTTTTAAGAAAACAAATCGCTTTTGATGGGTTGGTAGTGTTTAGTGGAAAAATAAATGAAACAAAAACATTAATTTGAATAATTTCATAAATGGGTTGTTTCTTCTGAGAATCTTTAACTATACTTGAGTGTGGTGAGTGTAGGTGATTAATTGCACATGCCAGAAGGGTAGCTATTGATGAAGGAGGGAAGGAAGAGAGCATGCCATCCATTCATTCATTGAACAGACACTGTGGAACGGCTGCTGTGTGCCAGGCACGGTGATGGCACCTCGGAGGACAGTGTTCTCTGCAGAAAGGCCCTGTGTGCAAGCGGGCCGACCTCCCTTCCTTTGACCTTCCATGTTTTGTGTGTCTGTGCAGACGTACACTCTGTATTTCCTGGACCATCTGGTCAAAGCCCTGCAGAGGATGTCCCTCCATGAGCTCACCATCCCGGTCCTGCAGCTGGGTGTCCTGATTTCAGCCTGCGTGGTGGACAGCAAGAGCCTCAAAGACCTCTACCACCTCCGGTCGGTGACCCTGCTCCCCTCTCAGGGAGTGTTTGTGGGGTTTGTGCGACTTCCCTGTGGGCTTCAGATCCTTTCAGAACAAACAGCGATGGCCCTGGCTGGTGCTCTCAGTGGTCAGAGCATCAGTCCTCTCACCGAGGGGTCTTGGGTTCGATTCCTGGTCAGAAACATGTGCCTGAGTCACAGGTTCAATCCCGGATCCTGGTCAGGCTGTGTGGGAGCACCCTAATGGTATCTCTCTTACATCAATGTTTCTCCTCTCTCCCTCTCTTTCTCTACTCTTTCTCTCCCCCTCTCTCTTCCCTCTACTCTCTCTAGAAATCAGTGGAAAAAATATCCTCAGGTGAGGCTTAGCAAAAATAAAAATAAACAGTAACTTTGCATAATGACAGGTGGTTGGTTGTGTGACTAGGGAGGTGTTCACACCGTAAGTAACATCAGTGTCCAATCACCATGTCGTACCTGAGACTAATGTAATATTGCTTGTCAGCTGTACTTCCATACAGTGTATTAAATTGTTTTCCACAGTTTTCACAGCGCATGGCGGTGAGGGGTGGTCAGGGCACCGCCCAGTGTGCCTTGTCTACACCTTGGGCAGGGTGGCCCCAAGATTGGGAACCTGCATTTAAGGGAACCTACAAAGATATGAATGAATGTGTCAGTTTTTTCCTACCAGAAATTGGATAGAGCCACCTCTTCCTTTTCCCTAGTAATTTTGTTTAGCTTAAAAAATTACACACACACACACACATACACACACACACACACACACACACACACACATATATATATATCTAAACCTAAGCAACTGGCTAATCAGTAGCTATGACACACACTGACCACCAGGAGGCAGACAATGCATGAGCTGCTGAGCTGCAGAGACTTGGCAGCTGTGGATCTCAGGTGACGCACTCGGAACCAGAAAGGAGGGAGACTGGTTCCAGAGTGCATCACCTGAAAACCACCCTCTTGCAATCAGGGACCCCTCAGGGGATGGTGGAGAGCAGGTTTTGGCCCAATCCCCGCAGGCCAGGCTGAGGGACCCCACCGGTGCAAGAATCCATGCCCCGGGCCTCTAGGTGAAAATGTCATCCAATTGTGCGTTTCTTTCGCGTGCACGGAGCGCAGCGCAGCCCGACGGGCCTGCTGTGTTGCATGTGACAGCTCCTGCCCTCCCTCCCCAGGCTCGCCCTGGTCTGCTCCGAGCTGAAGCTGAGAGAAGCAGCTGCCCTCCACGAGGACGCGGTGGGGCAGGCCTACATCGGGGACTCGGAGCAGTCCAGGTGCGTGTGGCCCGGGCCCGGCTGCGTCGTCCTCTGCGTGACCCCTCCGCCAGGAAGAAGGGGCCCCGTGGCCAAGGCGCCCTGTTCTCAGCTGCGTTCCCGCCATGCCTGGCCCCCACTGCCCAGCATGCCGGACAGTGGGTGTTGGCACGACCCAGGGGTACAGATCTCAGGGAATCAGGGTCTGGGGCACTCTGCTGGGGTGCAGCCTCTTACTTACTGACCCTCCTGTGCACGGGCATCTCCCAGGCTGGGACGGTAGACGAGGGACCGAGATGGTTCATGGGTCTGGGGGCAGCGGCGAAGGCGAAGGCGAGGGCAGCGGGCATGCGGAGGGCACGCGGAGGGCACGCGGGCTGGACAGGAGCCTCACCCGTCTTGGCGGGTGGAGCTCGGCCTGGACATCCTGGGCAGGAGGCAGACCCACTGAGTCTGGAGTGGGAGAGAGAACGGGCGAGAGGCGTGGACTGGGGGTCCTGTGCGGTGCTGCCAAATCATGGGGATTTTACTTTATTTTTAAAAATATATTTTATTGATTTTTTACAGAGAGGAAGGGAGAGCGATAGAAAGTCAGAAACATCAATGAGAGAGAAACATCGACCAGCTGCCTCCTGCACACCCCCCACTGGGGATGTGCCCGCAACCAAGGTACATGCCCTTGACCAGAATCGAACCTGGGACCTTTCAGTCCGCAGGCCGACACTCCATCCGCTGAGCCAAACCGGTTTCGGCTAAATCGTGGAGGTTTTAAAAATCTCTGTCAACACCCGAGAGGACAGCGGCCTCTCGCAGACACTGACCGTCCTGGCGGGGGGGGGCGGGGGGGGGGCGCTGCCGGCGGTTCTGGGTCTGGGCGGCCGCCTCGGCAGCTGCCCGTGTGGTCCCGTAGCTGCAGGAAGGAGATTGCCATGAGGAAGGAGAAGACCCGGGAGCCGCTGTTGGAAGAGAGCCTGCCGACGATGACTGAGCCCGTGCCGCCAGGGGAGGTGCGGCCCCTCGTGGCCAAGGACCAGGTAGCTGGGCTCTGCCCTGCCCAGCGAGGGCCCGGGAGGGGGGCGGGCAGGGCTGCCGCTGACTGGGTCCCGTCTCCACTGCGCCACGCCCACAGTCCCTCGCGCCCGTGTCCCGAGCACTCCAGGGACGGGTGGCGTGTGTCCCCTCCATGGTGGCCCCGGGGCATGACCAGACTACAGACCAACCTAGAAAGGGGGCCCTGGTGGGCGAGCAGCGAGGCGGGGAAGACAGCCTGGGTGGCCCTGAGCGGTGCAGACTGCGGGGTGCAGAGCATAGGGCTGGGCAGGGCGGGGCCCTCGCAGCCAGAGAGTGTCCGTGGGTCTGACCACTTCCCGAGCTCCCTCTGCTCCGTGGGCTCCCCTCCGTGGGCTTGCCCATTAGGAAAGCACTCACGGCCCCCACGGTGGAAACTTGGGGGGAAGACGCCAGACAGGCCCTGGGGGGGTGCAGGCTCCTGCTGGGGACGGGCTCTGCGGGACCTGCACCGGAGGCCGAGGGGCCCTTGTGGTCTTGCTGAATTGCTGGAGCTCAGCGACCTGTTCCACGCCGGCCAGGGTGCTGCCTGGGCCAGGAGAGGGGGCCCCGAGCGCGGAGTATGGGGAGTGGGGGCAACGGCCGGCCCCAGAACCAGCTCAGGCCGCTGCGGGTGGCTTGGTCGGGTGAGAAGAGGCAGGTGCCGGGAGGAAAGCTGGGCTTCGGGCGCCGGGCACAGACCGGACGTCGGCGGCAGAGCGGCTGGATGTGTTACAGATCCTGAAGATAAACGGGGAGACAGGGCGGGGCCTGGACGGCACATCCTTCCCCCTCCTGTGGACCCTCAAAGCGGAGGTGCTGCTGGACATGGAGCTGTACCAGCCGGCGCGGCTGCTGCTGTCCGAGGCGCAGCAGGCCTTCCAGGTAGGGCCGCCCGCGCCTGCCCCGCCCGCATCCCCGGGCAGCGCCTGGCTGTCTGGAAGCCGGACTGGGGTCTTCCAGCCCAGAACACGCGTGTGGCTCTCTGTGGAATGCCTTTCATGCCCTCGTCTCCTTTCCTGGTCGTCCCGCACCCACTGACCGGTTTCCTGCAGGGCCTGCTCCCACGCAGCCGTGGGTTCCTTTCTTGCATTGCAGGGTCCCGTTCTGTCCTTTTGGGCGTCTCAGTGGTGCGTGTGGGGTGAGGGCGAGGACCTGGAGGGACCCCGGGCCCCCTCCTCCAGGGCAGAGGGCCAGCCCGCTCCACTCTCCCCCCACCCCCCGCCATGAACTCGTTCGCACTCCTCAGAGGTCAGCCTGAGGCCTGCACACACCTGTCGCAATGGCCTCTCTGGGGTCTCCTTCTCCAGCTGGGCCCTTGCCTTTCCTCCTGGGCTGTGTCTCCCACAAGATGTAGGGGGACAATCCAGGATGGAGTGCAGGCCCAGGTGTGCGTCCCTCCTGCCAGCGTCAGGTGGTCTGTCTGTCTGTCCAGCATTCAGAAGTGTATTCCCTGGGAGGGTCACGTGAAGAACTCCAGAGAAAGAAAAGTCCCTAAAAAACGTGTAAAGACTCGGGGGCACCAGAAAAGCCTCCAGATGTTCCGATCTCAGTTTTAGGCACGGGGACAGGTGTGAGCAGGTCTCAGGCATTAGGGACGGGTGTGAGCAGGTCTCAGGCACGGGGACAGGTGTGTGCAGGTCTCAGGCACAGGGACAGGTGTGAGCAGGTCTCAGGCATTAGGGACAGGTGTGAGCAGGTGTCAGGCACGGGGACAGGTGTGTGCAGGTCTCAGGCATTAGGGACAGGTGTGAGCAGGTCTCAGGCACGGGGACAGGTGTGTGCAGGTCTCAGGCACGGGGACGGGTGTGAGCAGGTCTCAGGCACGGGGACGGGTGTGAGCAGGTCTCAGGCATGGGGACAGGTGTGTGCAGGTCTCAGGCACGGGGACAGGTGTGAGCAGGTCTCAGGCATTAGGGACAGGTGTGAGCAGGTCTCAGGCATTAGGGACAGGTGTGAGCAGGTCTCAGGCATTAGGGACAGGTGTGAGCAGGTCTCAGGCATTAGGGACGGGTGTGAGCAGGTCTTAGGCATTAGGGACAGGTGTGAGCAGGTCTCAGGCACGGGGACAGGTGTGAGCAGGTCTCAGGCATTAGGGACAGGTGTGAGCAGGTCTCAGGCACGGGGACAGGTGTGAGCAGGTCTCAGGCACGGGGACAGGTGTGAGCAGGTCTCAGGCACGGGGACAGGTGTGAGCAGGTCTCAGGCACGGGGACAGGTGTGAGCAGGTCTCAGGCACGGGGACAGGTGTGAGCAGGTCTCAGGCATTAGGGACAGGTGTGAGCAGGTCTCAGGCACGGGGACAGGTGTGAGCAGGTCTCAGGCACGGGGACAGGTGTGAGCAGGTCTCAGGCACGGGGACAGGTGTGTGCAGGTCTCAGGCATTAGGGACAGGTGTGAGCAGGTCTCAGGCATGGGGACAGGTGTGAGCAGGTCTCAGGCATTAGGGACAGGTGTGAGCAGGTCTCAGGCACGGGGACAGGTGTGAGCAGGTCTCAGGCATTAGGGACAGGTGTGAGCAGGTCTCAGGCACGGGGACAGGTGTGAGCAGGTCTCAGGCACGGGGACAGGTGTGAGCAGGTCTCAGGCACGGGGACAGGTGTGAGCAGGTCTCAGGCACGGGGACAGGTGTGTGCAGGTCTCAGGCACGGGGACAGGTGTGTGCAGGTCTCAGGCATTAGGGACGGGTGTGAGCAGGTCTCAGGCATTAGGGACGGGTGTGAGCAGGTCTCAGGCATGGGGACAGCTGTGTGCAGGTCTCAGGCATGGGGACAGGTATGGGCAGGTATTTCTCGGCTGCTCTGTTTCAGCCTCTTCCCCAGGCCACCCCGTCCACCAGCCACCTCATGTCTGAGAGCCTGGGCCTCTGTCCTCCTCTGGCTGTGCCCTGAGGCTCAGCACTCAGAGCCAGATGAGCTTGGCAGGGACGTCTCCCCTGGGTGCCTGCAGGGATGGGGTCCCGCCTCCACGCTCTCCTAGGGAAGGCCGCACCTGTTCCCATCCTGTGTCCTCACAGCTGTCACCGGTCCCTCCCGCTGCACCCACCTGCTTTCAGCCCTGTCCCTGCTTTCTGAGCAGGTGCCCAGCCTCCATACCCACCTCCTCTCTGTGCCCACCTCTCCTCTCCCCACTCCAGCCACTGTCCCTCCGCAATTAGACCCCAGCCTGTGCTGGCCCCTCGGGGGCCCTGATTCCTGGGATGAGAGGTTTGAGCCCATCAGGCCTCCCTCCGTCAGCCTCTGAGCTGCATGCTGGAGGCCCTCTCTAGGTCCAGCCACCCGAGCTTCTCCCTGCCTTAAAGCCTGGCTCAGCCCAGAGGCCAGCGAGGCCCCTGCCCCACCGGCCCACCCCACACCCCCTGACGTGAGCGGTGCGTGGAAGACAGAGGCAGCCCTGGACCAGCATCAGGACAGCGACGCCCAGCCTGGGGGCCGAGGTCGAGGGGGAGTCCTTAAGCCGCATCCCAGGATGGCGGGAGGGTGCTGGAGTCGCTGCTGAGGGGGGCTCCCCAGGGCTCTGGCCATGCTCCGGAATCCCGCAGGTGGGTGTTGGCACAGCAGGCTCAAGCCCACCCTGTGCCCGGGCCAAGCCTACAGGTGCCTTAGGGTCGGAGAGGCGCGGGCGTGGAAGGCCTGTTGCCAGAGCCGCTGCACTCCTGTCTGTCCCCTTTTGTCTCTGTCCCTCTGTCCCTCCACCTCAGGCTCTCTGTCTGTCTCTGTCTCGCCATCTCTTTGTCTCTGTCTCTGTCTCTGTCTCAGTCCGTCTCTTGCTCACTCCCCTGTCCTGTGTCCATGTACCGTATTTTCCGGCGTATAAGACGACTTTTTAACCCAGGAACATCTTCTCAAAAGTCGGGGGGCGTCTTACACGCCGGGTGTAAAAAATACTGTAACTTGCAGTTATGATGGGCGTTGCTAACTCTCCAGGGACTCGCCCGGCACTTGCTCTCTCTCTATCGTTTGTGATCTTCCTCCCGTCGTCCTCGGCCCCGGTCGTCTTATCCGCCGGGAAACACGGCATGTTTGCCTTTTCTCAGGATCTCGGGGATCCTTGTGCCGAAGCCAAGTGCCTGCAGCTGCTGGCGCAGTTGGCCAACAAGGAGAAGAACTACGGCCAAGCCCAGCGGATGACTGCGCTGGCGCAGCGCCTGGGCGGCGGCGAGGAGTTCTGGTACCGGTCCACGCTGACCCTGGCGGACACGCTCCTGTCCGAGGAAAAGGAAGGGAAAGAAATGATGGTGAGGAGAGGCCAGCGCCGCGCTCGGCGGGGCGGGCCGCGGGCCGGGGCCCTGCTGACGCCCTCGCGTGCGCCCCCCCCCCAGGTCTGCCAGCTGTTCCAGAACCTCGTCGAGGTCTTCAACGAGCTCAAGAGGCAGCGGCCCAACCGCACGCCCATCCTGGAGTTCATGGCCACAGACCTGGAGGCCAGGTGACGTCTGCGGAAGCGTGCTCGCGGCCGGGGGGGGGGGGGGGGTCAGGGACTCGCACGGCGGGGGCCCTGCAGACTCCTCTCTCCAGCACCCGTGCGCCCCTCACACCTCTGAGGAGCAGCGTGTCTGTCACGGCCGCTCGGGCTCGGGGCCCCTCGGGGCAGCGTGTATTTCTTTCCAAAGGTGCAGGCGGCCTTGTCTCGTTCCCGAGGTCTCAGGGAACGGCCCTGCTTGCCCGTGAGCGTGCGCGGGCTTCCTGCGGCCTCTCCTGATGGGGGGACGGGCACCACTGGCTGGGCACTGGGGGTGGGGAGGGTGGAGGTGGGGTGGGGGTGCACTTCACCGCAGAGCTGTTGGGGCTCAGCCGCCTCCCCTCCTCTGCTCTGGCTGGTGTTCAGAGCCCCCTGTCCATCCCTGGAGACGGCACCAGGTTCTGTCCACCCCCCTGGCCTGCAGCGCCTGCTTTGGGGACAGAACTTTGAACAGCAGCGCTATTTCCCCTGTGCCTGTCAGTCTCCCAGACTCGCGGCTGGGTTTGAGCCATTCTGGGGGTGTGGTGGCAGAGAGGCTCACAGCCTCTCTCTTATAGCTTCTACCCGGGCCACCCCTGGGGTCTGTCCGCCGCCTCCTCCTCGACCTCAGAATCCCCGAATCCTGAGTATCTGACTGTTTGGAAGAAGCCGCTTTTGCGTCATTGGCCAGAGCTACAGGGATTTTGTCTCATTTGGGATTTCTCTATTTTCTGCCTCTTCTTGGTCAAGTTCTCGTTCTGTGTTGGCGAGAGGCTGCTGGGGCACCCCTCGTGCCCACCCGAGTCCACCCCCTGGTCCACGTGCCTCCTGCCCCCTGGCTGGGCACACGCACCCCGGCACGCCAGTGTAGTCCTCGGGGGAGGGTTTGATTTTCCAAACGGACACGGGGGCGCGGGGGGCTCTCTAGCTGCACTGTCTTGTGACTGAGAATGTGGCTGCTGCGCTCCTGTCTGTCCCCTTTCGTCTCTGTCCCTCTGTCCCTCCTGGTTTCTGAGAAACGGCAGGGGCTCCTTCCGGCATCGGGCGTGAGAGGCGGAGGCCCTGGTGGCCCCCCGGGGCGGCCGATGTCCTCGGAGTTGTGGGCCGTGCCCACCGGCCGGGGTCACTTCGGCCACGTTAGTGGAGCTGAAGGTGGAGTGTCCCTCCCGCCCCCACAGGAGCGTGAACCTCCAAATCCAAGCCGCGCAGGGGTCGGTGGACGGCAAATCTTCCGAGTTCCCGTTTGCGCTGAGCGAGCTGTATGAGCGCCTGCTGGAAATTGAGGAGAAGTTTGTCAGCTGTGGCCACAGGGAGAGCTGTGTGGACATAAAGCTGGAGCGGGCCAAGCTGAAGCGGTGAGCGCCTGGACGCAGGTCCGGCCGGTGGCGGGGAGCTGTCCCTGGAGGCGCCTGCAGGCCTGTGCCGGCCACCCCGTGCCAGCCACCCCATGTCGGCTGCCCCGTGTCAGCTGCCCCTGCCCTGTGCCGGCTGCCCCATGCCGGGCACAGGCCCTACTCCACTCGCGGTCCTCGTGCTGCCGCTCCTCCCCCCGACCCCCTCCCCGGCCAGCTTTCCTCCCTGTCACGTTGCCATCAGCCCCCTTGGCCCCCTAGGGCTTCCTCTGGGCCCCTGCCCTGTGGCCATCTGCATCTCCCCTGGTGACATTGGGGTGTGCACCACTTGGGGTGCTCGTCACGGACATCCTCGCTCCTGTCCTACCACCTTGGTGTCCCACATGCTCAGTCTCTGCAAACACACGGACACGCCTCATCCCCGCCCCATTACCCCCATCCCAGACACAGCCCTCCCCACCACCCACACCGCAGGCAGCAGTCCCGCCTCCAGTGTCCACATGCCATCACGCACCCACACACACCATCCAGCCACATCTCACATGTGCGGACACGTATCACACCATCCAGCCACATCTCACACGTGCGGACACGTATCACACCATCCAGCCACATCTCACACGTGCGGACACGTATCACACCATCCAGCCACATCTCACACGTGCAGACACGTATCACACCATCCAGCCACATCTCACACGTGCGGACACGTATCACACCATCCAGCCACATCTCACACGTGCGGACACGTATCACACCATCCAGCCACATCTCACACGTGCGGACACGTATCACACCATCCAGCCACATCTCACACGTGCGGACACGTATCACACCATCCAGCCACATCTCACACGTGCGGACACGTATCACACCATCCAGCCACATCTCACACGTGCGGACACGTATCACACCATCCAGCCACATCTCACACGTGCGGACACGTATCACACCATCCAGCCACATCTCACACGTGCGGACACGTATCACACCATCCAGCCACATCTCACACGTGCGGACACGTATCACACCATCCAGCCACATCTCACACGTGCGAACACGTATCACACCATCCAGCCACATCTCACACGTGCGGACACGTATCACACCATCCAGCCACATCTCACACGTGCAGACCTGTATCACACCATCCAGCCACATCTCACACGTGCGGACACGTATCACACCATCCAGCCACATCTCACACGTGCGGACATGTATCACACCATCCAGCCACATCTCACACGTGCGGACCTGTATCACACCATCCAGCCACATCTCACACGTGCGGACATGTATCACACCATCCAGCCACATCTCACACGTGCGGACCTGTATCACACCATCCAGCCATATCTCACACGTGCGGACACGTATCACACCATCCAGCCACATCTCACACGTGCGGACACGTATCACACCATCCAGCCACATCTCACACGTGCGGACACGTATCACACCATCCAGCCACATCTCACACGTGCAGACACGTATCACACCATCCAGCCACATCTCACACGTGCAGACCTGTATCACACCATCCAGCCACATCTCACACGTGCGGACACGTATCACACCATCCAGCCACATCTCACACGTGCAGACCTGTATCACACCATCCAGCCACATCTCACACGTGCGGACATGTATCACGTGCATGTGTACACATTACCAGGCACATGTGTTCACACACAGCCCTGCAGAGAGATGAGCAAAGACTCAGGAAACTCCCCCTTCCCGCCCTGGGATACCCACATGCTCCATGACACGCATGCAAGGTGTTAAAACAGCATTGATGAGGGCAGGCGACCTGGACAGGTACAGAATGTCGGTCCAATGTAGGAATTCAGAAATGCAGACGCAGGCTGGGGACGGGAGGGGACAGGCAGCCGACGCTGCGGAGCCCGCTGGGCCTGGCGCCCGTGTCCCTGAGGTAGGAAGGGAATTGCACTCTGTCGTGTTCAGATATGTTGACAGTATCTGTACGTGTATAACATCGCCTCAGTCCATGCTAAGCACTAACACACGAACAGCACAGTCACGCTGCTCATTCTGTCGCTGCTGACGACCCACCACCTGACATCTCTGCGCCCGCCTTCGTCCGGGAAGGTTATTCGCCCAAACAGAGCCGGACGAGGACCAGAGGACCACCTACTACCTGGAGGCCTACGACCTGGCCCAGAGCGCCGTGGCCGAGGAGGAGGAGCTGCTGCAGGGCGTCCAGAGCCTCCTGGCCCTTCAGGACGTGAGTGCGGCCCTGACCGGGTGGCTAAGTGGGTAGAGCGTCCTTCGATTCCGGTCAAGGGCATGTACCTTGGTTGCGGGGCACATCCCCACTGGGGGGTGTGCAGGAGGCAGCGGATCGATGCTTCTCTCTCATCGATGTTTCTAACGCTATCCCTCTCCCTTCCCCTCTGTAAAAAAAATCAATAAAATATAGATCTATACTAATGAAAGGGTAATATGCTCATTAGACTGGGAGACATCCCAGACGATTCTTCTGGACAAAGCCATGGTGGCAACCCCAAGGTAGAGGGGGTTAGGGGCCAAGCAGGGAGGGCAGTTGTGAGTGATCAGGTTAGGAAGGGATGGCAGTTGTGGGTGATCAGGACAGCGGGGTTGTGGGAGGTGGTAATTGGGGGTGAGCAGGTCGGCGGGGGCAAAGTTTGGAGGGAGCAGGCCAGCAGGCAGAGTGGTTAGGGACAATCAGGCAGGCAGGCAGGCAGGTGAGCCGTTAGGAGCCGGCAGTCCCAGCTTGAGAGAGGGATGTTCAACTGCAGGCAGTCAGACATCCCTCGAGGGGTCCCAGATTGGGCTGAGGGACATCCCCCCACGCACGAATTTCATGCACTGGGCCACTAGTATATATGTGTGTGTGTGTGTGTGTGTGTGTGTGTGTGTGTGTGTAAATAAAGACGTGTGTGTCCTAGACCCCGGGGCCACAGCTGGCCTTCTCCTGCAGGGCCCACACTCCCTGTGGCCACCAGGGGGAGAGGACCCAGGTGAGGCTGCCGGGGCTCAGGGGATGCAGCTGGGGCCCAGGGAGAGCGAGGTGGTGGGAGGGAGGGGATGTGGGGCGTGGGGGGACGTCCACTGTTTTCATGGTGGCGGTGGCTCTCTGGGTGTCTCCGCCCGTGAAAGCATAGCACCGCGCGGGTGATGCCTCATGGGAGCCTCCCAGCAGCGCCGGGGTCTGACCGGTCCCCACACGTGTCAGTTACAGAACGTCAACACGCCCCTGGCGAGGAAGCTGGCGCACCTCAAGCTGGACCTGGTGGACATGTCCCTGGGGATGTTCCAGCTGATCTGGGACGAGCCGCTGGCGCGTGAGCTGCGGCAGGACTCCGTGGAGAAGCTGCTGGCCGACTACCTGCGGAGCGTGAGCGACCTCTCCAGCACCGGCCTGGTAACCGCCCCCCCCCCCCCCGGGGACGGCACCTCACGGCTCTGCCCCCACACAGAGGGCGGGCCCGTCCGTGGGAACCAGACCCCGAGCTCACAGTGCACGCCCCTCAGAACTCTGCCCTGGGCCCCCCGCGGCCCCCGGCCGCCCCCACGGCCACCCCCGGTCACCGGGGGGACCTCACTGGCCAGTGAAACCAGGTCGCGTGGGGGACGTTGCCTGAGCGCAGGAGCTCCCGCCCCAGCTCTGGTCTGTGCGGGCAGCGCTGCCAGCGGCTGCAAAAGTCCGCGAGATGAGTCGCATTTTGCTAAGAAAAATGAGCTTAATTGGCAAATTATTTGTTTCAAAGGAAGCATCCTGCCATTCTAGACATTTTCTTAGGTTTCATGCATTCCGAATCGAATAAATTTGGCGAAACTTTAGGTGGACGAAAGACGGTCCTACAACTGAACTTAACGAACTCGTGCTTGTCACTGAGCCCTAACCTGAGGTTCTGTGTGCAAGCTGCAGTGACCCTCCGTTACCTACGCCCTGGAGGTGGACTTAGGTAATGGCAGGGGCACACCCCCACACCCATCATCCGCCACATCTCACACGAGCAGACATGTATCACATGCGTGTGTACACATCACCCCAGCCACGCACATGTGTTCACACACATGCCCGCGGGGAGGGGAGCACAGCCTCAGGAAACGCCCCCTTCCCACCCTGGGGTACCCACACGCTCCATGACACGCGTGTAAGGTGTTAGAACAGCTTCGATGAGGGAAAGCGAGCTGGACGTGTCCGGAACGTCCCCCCCTCGGGAGGAGGGGTGTTTCTCAGACGGCTCCCCGCTCCCGGGGCCCCCTGGGCGCTGGAGGGTGTCCCTGTTGCGTTCCCCGGGCGGGAGGGGGTGACTAACGCGGTCTGTGTTGAAGAGGTGGTTCACGCTGAAGCGGGTCCTGGCCCACGCGGCACTGGCGCAGCTGGGGAGCCTGCAGCCGCTGAGCACCAGCTGCGTGGAGGTCCGCGCGCGGCTCCTGGGCCTGGTGGGCCGGGCCCTGCGCCTGCTGGCCACGCAGGCGGACCCCATGCGCGCCACGTTCTACTGGGAGGAGAGCCTCATGGTACGTGCCCCGGCTTCTGGCTCGGCACCCCCCGCCCCCCCCAGCCGCCATCTGTGCCTCCATAACCCAAACGAAGCATTTCAAGCTCCTCTGCCCTCGGAGCAGGCTGTGCAATAGGCCTCGGGTTGTCCTCAGCGAAGGAGGGTGGTGTGGCTGGAGACGGGGAGAAAAGGCAAGAAGCGGGCTCGCCTGCGGGAGCCCTGGGGCCGGGGAGGAAGGCGGGCCTCCGAGAACAGACTATGGCCGAGCGCTGACTGTCCCTTTATAAAGTGGAGGTGGGAGAGAGGGGCACATGGGGGGAGGGAGGTCCCAGCCCCAAACATGATCTCGGCTCATGGTGCCTCCCCGACCTCAGCAGCTCTCCGCCCAGGAGTCTGGAGCTGCCTGGGCACAGGGGCTAATGTGCAGGGGGGGGGGGCCCTGCACCCCACAAAGTCCAGAGGAGCCCAAGTGAGCGCCGAGCCCCGCCCACTGGTCATGTGATCACGCAGGCCCCCTTCTCTCCAGCCCCTGGCGAGGCCGCCCAGCAGCCAAACGCTCATGGGAGCACACGGCCCCTTAGTGGGAGCTGAGGACAATTGCTGCCACACAGGTCACCCTCCTAAATGCCTCTGCAGATGCCCTTCCTCCGCCCGGTGCAGCTAGGCTCAGCCCCGCACCCTGTCCCTTAGGCCAGTTGTCGGCAAACTCATTAGTCAACAGAGCCAAATACCAACAGGACAGCGACTGAAATTTCTTTGGAGAGCCAAATTTTTTTAACTTCTTCAACATAGACTCACCCAGGCCGTGGTGTTTTGTGGAAGAGCCACACTCAAGGGGCCAAAGAGCCCCATGTGGCTCGAGAGCCGCAGTTTGCCGACCGCTGCCTTAGGAGGCACCCTCTGGCCCCAGGAAGATGGCTCTGCACCCTGTGTGATTTGGAGCTGGTGCCCCCGCCTCCCTGTCCAGCCTAGTACACAGGCCCCATCGCCCTTGGGGGCTCTCTGTGCCTAGGACCAAGGGTGGGACTCACATTTGGGTGAAGCTGTGGAGTCTGACCCTTGTCAACCGGCATTTGGTGAGCTCCTGCACAGGTGACTTCGGTCAGGTAGAGGCAGAGCGGCGCCTTGTGCACGCCTGGGCTTGTCCATGAGGTGGCGCTAACAGCCCCCTGAGGGCGGCCTTCGCGGGGGGGAAGCGGGGGGGGAACGTGCACTGACTCCCAGATGGCCAGGCAGGGCTTCCAAGAACGCCCCCACCCAGGTCCAGCTCCTTCCCAGCTAAGGTTCCTCCGGCCCCTGCCTGCCCTGACCCCACAAGCAGGCCTCCCCTCAACCCAAGTTCTCTTGGGCCCACCGCACCCCAAAGAACCCCATTAGGTGGCTTGTTCTACAGAGAGGCTGGCACAAGTCTCATGGCCCCCTCGTCCCTGGGGCAGGTGGGCCCCTGACTCCCTTGGTCGCAGCTGCACAGAGCCACTGGGTGCTGCGGCCAGGAGCCGGGGTTTCCGGGCCTGAGGGGAGGAGGGCGTGGCACGTACCGCCCGGGCCCGCTGCTCCAGAGCTGTGCCCCGCCTGCTGCCTGCCAGCCGGGCCCTCTCGGGGGGTCCTGCAGCGTCACCAACCCACAGGCACTCCCAGGGCTGGGTGGTGCCCCGACAAACGCCAGCTGACGGCGGCATGTCCCCCAGGTGGGAGCAAAGCGCAGCAGCCTCAAGTATCTGGAGATGGCCCTGGACGACGGGGACGGCGAGGAGCGCGGCAGCAGCCAGCCAGGCTTCAGGGCGGCCCCCGAGGATCGGATCAGGAAGAGCTCCGAGCTGAAGGTACCGCTGCTCCGGCCCACCCGCCCGAAGAGCCAGCCTGGGCCTGGGCCTGGGCCTGAGCCTGCGCCTGTGCCTGCACCCGCAGAGGAAGAAGGCGCTGGCCCAGCAGTACCTGGCCCAGGCGACCGAGGTGCTGCTGCAGTGCCTGCAGGTCGCCCTGGGCAACAGCCTGCTGGACGTGGCGGCGGCCGCCAGCCTGGAGATGGTGGAGTGCGTGGGCACCCTGGACCCCATGGCCGCCTGCCAGTTCCTGATGCTGTCTCAGGTGAGGCTCTGCTCCGCGCACCCTCCGGCCAGAGGGAGGGAGGGAGGGAGCGCTCAGCACCCTGTGCCTCTCCTGCTGGTGGCCCTGCCCGCACCCGGCCGGCCGGGCTGTGGCCGGGGGCCTGGGTGAAGGACGGCGCTCCCTCAGACGACAGGCCTCCGTCCTGAGGTTCCCCCGAGCCCGGGCCCCCCTTCCCCGTGTCCTGTGGGCCCCTGAGCCTGGCCGGGCCTGGCCCCGGCACCTCCCTCGGTCCGTTCCAGAGCTGCTCGGGCTCAGACATGATGCGGGAGGTCCTGCTCACGGCCACGGCCAACACCGGCAGCTCGCAGCTGGCGGCCCTGCTGCACCTTGAGAACAGGCTGAGGCGCCAGGAGCGCACCTCCACCAGCCAGTTTGCCAGCATGGAGCAGAGGCTGGCTGCCATTTCTAAGGTGACTGAGCTGGGGACGCCCTCGAACCCTGGTCAGCTTTTGCACACTTGAAGCTCATTTTATCAGAAAGCAGAAGTCAGCTCAGGGGGGGCGGGGGGGGGCGTGCAGGAGAGTTAGGCAGCTGGAAGGAGGGACACAGGGCTGACGGCAGGGAGCGGGGACAGGGTGGCGTGTGTACACGAAGCCACGTGCATCTGTGCCCTTGACTGTGCACATTCCTGTGCACGCCCGCGTGTGTGGTGTGGAGACGGGAGGAGGCTCAGGGAAGAAGCTGCACTGTTTTTGTTTGGGTGCACGTGTGCTTTGGGTCATGCAGCTGAGGTTTCCATCAGTGAAGAGCCAGGTAATTCTGTGGGCACTGCTGCCCCCTTGTGATGGTCATGAGTTGTGCAGCGCTCCTGCCTCAGCCCCAGCCCCACCCAGCTAGCCACTTTGCTCAGCCCCGTGTACCCCCACCCTGCTGGTGTGCCTCCTCACCAGAGATGATGATGAAGCCAGCAACCCCCCCGCCCCCGCAGGGGTTCACTGATCTCTGTTGGTCCTACAGGCGTGGCAGAACCTCTCGGTCACCGAACAACATTTTAACCACTTAAATGAGATCCCTCCCACTTTTCGTATCATCTTTCTGTACCACTCACCCGACAGGTAGGCCGATCCCTCTTCTATTGCCCGTTCCCCACCGCAGCAGGGTCTTGGCGGCCACGGGGCACCTCCTGACCTTAGTGGGGCCCTGTGTGTCTGAGGGTCACCACTAGTGGGGGAGAACCACTTGTCTGGAGAGAAGGTGGCTGGTCCAGCCTCCGGCACAGGCCGCCCGCAGCTCACAGCTGTGTCTGCACGGGCCTCTTTTAACTCTGCATCTTCACTTCGCCGGGCGCTGGTGGGGAGGGTGCTCCTGTTGGGGTGCATGTGGCTCACAGAAGCTGCGTCTTGGGGCTGCTCTGGGACCCAGGGGGCTGGACCTGACCCTACCCTGCCCGTGCCCGCCTGCCCACAGGACCCATCTGTATGGTGCTGCCTATGAGAAACCCAAGTTCATCCCCACCACCAAAGGGAAGATGGTGCAAGTCGGGGGTGAGTTCCCGGAGCAGGTATTTACTCGGCGCTAGGCACACCTGCCACCTCCAGACACACGCCCCTCCTGTGGGCGTGGTGACCCCCACACTCCGTTCCTCTCACCCCCGGGGGGTCAGCAGTCTGGTGGGAGGCATCTCAGAGTGGGGAGCCCCAGCCACCAGCGGGGTGACACCCGTACGGTCTCTGAAACGCATCCTGAGTGACCGGGGCTCTGTCCACAGCCAGGACCCAACCCGTGGGGAGGCCCTGGGGCCAGACGACTGGCCCAGCTGCCCGCGCTCACCCCGTGCAGGGCCTGCCGCCTCCGCCCATTTCACATGGCTCGTTTCTGTTTTCCTTTCGGGCCCCTGCCGTCCCAGCCCATCCTCCTGCCTTAGGGGGTCGGTCCCTCACCCCAGTGCTGGCGGGCGTGAGGGTCGGCCGCCCGGCGGGTGAGCCTTGTGGAGAAGCCGCGCCCACGTGCCCACCGTTCCCTCAGTTCACGGCCACGGCGGGTCTGCGAGGCCGGGTGAGGGGCAGCGGCAGCGTCTGTCCCCGCAGATGCCTGCAAGGTGGCGCGGGTGGCTGTGGACCCGGCCACCCTGCGGGGCCTGCTGGCCAGCGCCCAGCAGTTCCGGGAGCAGAGCCACGCTGAGGTGTCCAGCAGGGACAGAGCCCTGATCCTCGGCCAGGTGAGGCCCCAGCCCCAAGCCCGGCTGTCGGGACCGGGACCCCAACCTGGCTGCAGTAAGGGGGGGGCAGGGACCCCCTCAGTGAGTAAGGGGCACCACCTAGGCACTGTGGGACCCCCAGGTGCCTCCCTGCTGGACAGGGGTCAACTTTTCTTTGAATTCCTGAGCCCAGTCCGATGCAGACTCCTCCGTGATGTGAGCAGAGGATCCCCGTGGGGCCGGGGGTGCCCAAGGGGGGTGCTCTCAGCGGGGTGGGGGAGAAACTGACCGTCACTGGGCGTGGCCTCCGGGCCCAAGGACTCTGGTGCCCAAGGCAGGTGGTGAGTCCGAGGCGCTTCATGTGCTGCTGAGCTGGGCCCTGCCACCAGGCTGTTCCAGAGTGGCCTGTCCCTGTGGGTCCCCACACAGCGGGGTGCGTCCCTCTGCTCTAACCAGGTGCATCCCACGGGGTCCCCCGGCACCTTCTGATCATGGGCTGTCTGGCTTGGACAGAAATCACAAGGCCCGAAACACGAAAGGCAGAGGTGGCCTCCCCTGACACTCAGCGACGTCCTGAAGGCCACAGAGGACTACCTGAGCCCGCTGCTCCAGCTGCTCCGCTTCTCCGAGCCCAGGTCCTGCGGGGCTTGCTCGGGGTCCGGGGCCCGTGCCGGGGCTTTCTCGGGGTCCGGGGCCCGTGCCGGGGCTTTCTCGGGGTCCGGGGCCGGGGCTCGGCTCACCCAGTGCCGGGCCGGCCGGCTGGCGGGAAGCCACACCCCTCTCTCCCAGCTCCCCTTCACACGGGTAACTCGCACCCCCTGTCAGGACACCCTGTGCTTCCTGAGGGTCTCTGCACCCCCAGAATGCCGGGCTCTGTCCCGTCTGCCATTGGGAAGAAGTCCAGTCTTCTCTCGCCGTCTGCGGGGTGTGGGCGGACAGCAGGGCGGGGTGGCCCCGGGAGGGTTTCCGGCGGGAAAGCAGGCCCGGTTGGCCTGGGACTCCGGGGCTGGGGAGCAGTCAGTCGGCCCTGAGCCCCGTTCCTCCCGCCTGGGCGAGCTCCTGGCCCATCTGAGAGGCATTGCTGCGTGAACGAGAAACGGTCCAAGCGATGTGCTGGGCGCTGCCGCTGTGTGTGGTTTCCAGGTATTTTAACGCCCAAACGTGTGCCTCTGACTTTCAGGATGCACATCATGTCGGCCATCGGGGACCTGGGGAAAGCCAAGGGCAAAGACAAGGAACGGAAGCAGTCCGGGCTCCCGGGTGAGTGGCAGGGGGGAGGTGCCCAGGCCGCGGGTCACCGGCCCCAGGGACCTCCGCGGCTGTTGGTGAAGAAGAAACTGGGCTGGGACTCGCCCCACCTGTGAGGGCAGAGGGGCTGGCAGCGCCGGGCGGGCCCTCGGGCCTCCCTCCCCCTGAGGGGCTCCGCAGGCGGGGGGGGGGGGGGTCTCCGGGGCTGTGTGCCCGCCACCCGGTCACAGCCTGGCCGCGGGGTCAGCTTAAGGGCAGCCGGGGCCCCTGGCTCGCGGCCCCGGGCCCTCTGCGGGCAGAGCCCTCGCCCTCACGGCTGGGAGGTGTGCCAGGACCCAGGCTCTCCCCTGGTGCCCAGTTTCACAAGGAGCTCATTTTTATTTTAATTTTTAAGTCTAGGCCTGAGAATATTTTTCCCATTGATTTTTACAGAGAGAGCGGGAGAGGGTGGGGAGGAAGGGGAGAGAGGGAGAGAGAGAAGCGTGGGTGGGAGAGAGACGTCGATCGGGTGCCTCCCGCACACGCCCGGCCTGGGCTAGGAACTGACCCTGCAACCAAGGTCGTGCCCTTGACCGGGAATCGAACCCAGGACCCTTGGTCCACAGGCCGACACTCTGACCACTGGGCCACACTGGCCAGAGCCATAAAAAGACACTTCACTCGTCTGCTGTCTCCCCCACAAAGACCGGCTGAGCAGGGGGAGATGGCGGTTAAGGCGCTTTGACCTCTGGGTGCTGATGCCACCGCTCGAGGTGCAGAGCCTCCGAGACGAGGGTCCCGAGCGCCACCGGGGCCCGTGCGCCGTCTGAGGATGGGGGGTGCGAAGACAAGTCCCATCCACGCACCAGCGCCGGGCCAGGGCGTGCCCTCCGGGGCCGCGTCTGTGACCGATTCCGCCCTCGAGTCCCTGCACCCGGGAGCCCAGCCGCTCAGGGCCGGCACTGTCTTCACTCCGAAGGCGGGGTCACGGGGCCTCGTCCCGCCTCGCCACGCGTGTCCCGAGGGCGGCTTTCTCTACAGGGGACAGGACCCAGCTCCTCGCGGCTCCGCGGTCCCGGAAAAGCCTTTCTCCAGAGGGCCCTCTGCGGGGCTGCCCCGGGGCTCCCCACCCCGCTCTGGCCCCCTGAGCGGGGAGAGGCGTGTGCAAATGTCGGTCCTTCGGAAGGGGGCTCCCTGGCTGGGAGGAGCCACGTCACCCCAGGGCCTGCCTCAGGAAGTGGCCGGTGCTCAGAGCCACGGGAGACGGACACCCCCGTGACCGGCCCGGCTGCACCGTCGGGGCTGGGCGGCTCCCCAGAGAGGCCACTCTCTGCGGGGGGGGGGCGGGGGGGGGCGCGCAACACCATGGCCAGGCAGCGGCTTCAGCGGTGACTCTGGCCACAGGGCTGGCCACGCCGGCAGCCAGCTTCCTGCCGGTGGAGACGGAGGCCGTGGACACGGTGGTCCTCATCGCCGACAGGCCGCTGCTGCAGCTGCCGCTGGAGGGGCTGCCGGCGCTGCGGGAGGGGCCCGTCACCGCCGTGGCCCGCGAGTTCTCGCTGCAGATGTTCTCCAACCGCCTGCGCCAGGAGGAGCCGGGTGAGTGCGGCCGGCCGGCCGGCCCGGGCTCGACTGGAAATGCGGCTGCTCACCTTTACTGCGGGTATCCCGCTCGCTCTGCCACAGGGTCAGGGAGGTCTTTGTGGGCACCTGTGTGCGCGGTGTAAGATCTTTCCCGGCCGCACAAACTTGTCTCTTGAGCCGGGGGGGGGGGGGGGGGGGGGGGGGCGGCGGCTCGCGATGAGGCTCCCCTGTGGCCGGTGACCAGACGCCGGCGTGGGGATCCTCCTGGCTGGGCACCGGGCGGGTTTCTGCAGGAACACCGCACGTCCGTCAATAGGAAATCAAGCTGAAACCGGTGTGGCTCAGCGGATAGAGCGTCGGCCTGCGGACTGAAAGGTCCCAGGTTCGATTCTGGTCAAGGGCATGTGCCTTGGTTGCTGCTGATTGACGTAAAAAAAAAAAAAGAGAGAGAGAGTCTGCAGGGCAGGTCATGGGGCTGCAGGGGGTCCCACGTCTTCGGCTGACGCTGATCAGTGCAATGAGTGAAGAGACCCCCACGGCCAGGACGGAGCCGCCCGCAGCAGCCAGCACGGTCCCCGCACTCAGCCAGGGCCACGGGGCTCAGGCGTCCCCCGCGGAGGGAGAGTCTGACCATCCCCAGGTTTGGGGGCATTGCCCTGCCCGGGAGAGACCAGCTGCCAAGGTGCCAGGACCCACCTGTTCCCGGGGGCCGGACGGTCTCCCCGAGGGGCCGCACGAGGACGGCGGGAGCGGCGGTCTCTGCGCCCAGCGAGCGAAAGTCAGTGTCGCCCACTCAGAGAGCAGTGGCCGGGCCCCTGGAGAAGGGGGGAGTGAACCCCTTACCCCCCGGGAGAAAACGGGGAGCAGAGCAGGAGCCACCGGCAACAGCTCCCGGACAGTTCTAGGCCTGGACCGGTCACAGTGGCCCGTTTCCCAGGTGCCCGAAAGGTCTCCCCTAGGGGGCGCGACAGGACTGCTCCTGCTCTGCTCCCCATCCTCCTCCGGGGGCGAGGGGCTTCCCCTTCTCCATGGCCCGGCCACTACGCTCTGAGAGGGCGACACTGACTTTCACCTCACTGGGCGCTGAGACTGCGGCTCCCACCGTCCTCCCACACACACTCCTCCTCCCACACACACCTCCTCCCTCACACACTCCTCCTCCCACACACCTTCCTCCTCCCACACACATCCTCCTCCCACACACACCTGCCTCCCTCACACACTCCTCCTCCCACACAACTTCCCCTCCCACACTTCTTCCTCCTCCTCCTGGCACCACAGCATCTTTCCTCCTCCTGCCTCCCAACACCTTCTCTCGCTCTCCACAGACACACTCTCCCCTCCCACACTTCTTCCTCCTCCTCCTCCCACACATCTTCCTCCTCCCACACACACTCCTCCCACACTTCTTCCTCCTCCTCCCACACACACTCCTCCTCCCAACTCCTCCTCCCACACACACTCCTCCTCCCACACACCTCCTCCTCCCACACTTCTTCCTCCTCCTCCTCCCACACATCTTCCTCCTCCCACACACACCTCCTCCTCACACACCTTCCTCCTCCCACACATCTTCCTCCTCCTCCCACACATCTTCCTCCTCCCACACACACCTCCTCCTCCACACACACCTCCTCCTCCACACACGCCTTCCTCCTCCACACACGCCTTCCTCCTCCACACACACCTTCCTCCTCCGACACGCCTTCCTCCTCCGACACGCCTTCCTCCTCCCACACACGCCGTCCTCCTCCCACACACCTTCCTCCTCCACACACACCTTCCTCCTCCACACACACCGTCTTCCTCCCACACACCTTCCTCCTCCACACACGCCTTCCTCCTCCGACACACGCCGTCCTCCTCCGACACGCCTTCCTCCTCCCACACGCCTTCCTCCTCCCACACGCCTTCCTCCTCCCACACACACCTCCTCCTCCCTCACACACCTTCCTCCTCCACACACCTCCTCCTCCCACACACACCTTCCTCCTCCCTCAGACACACCTTCCTCCTCCCACACACACCTTCCTTCAAAGAGTGGTAAGTGTGTGTTGTGGGGTTCGTAATGTGTGTGAGTGGGACCGTCTGACAGTGTAATCAACTGGGCAGAGGGGATGGGGTTAACAGACTCTTCGTGGCCCTGTGCCACACCCTAAGGGGGCTCGGCCACCCCTGAGTGGTCTCCCCGGTTATGAGGGAATGGGAGGTGAGCTTCAAACAGCACTAAGTCCAGGAAGGCTGCAAAGGGGAAGGGAACCCAGGTGCCGGGACAGAGGGTGCACCTGTGACCACCTGTGCTGGCGAGGCCGCTGCGGGGATGACGTGCGAGTCCCCAGTCAGGTGCCTTGGAAAAACCCCTTTAAACCACAGGGGACAGTGAGGAGGGACGGAAATGAATGATGGAAAACGGAGAAGCCACAGGGACCTGCGGTGTGGTCTGTGTGTGTGCGGCCCCGGGGAGGGCGCTCCGTCGCTCTGGAGGCCCCTCCGCTGTGAACCGCTGTGTTAGCAAATGACACACGAGGGACGTGCACGCGAGATTGAGAGCAAGAACACAGGCAATCCAAGGAAAGCAGGGATGGGCTCCAGCTGTGGTCGGCAAACTGCCCCTCGAGTGTGGCTCTTCCACCAAACACCACGGCCTGGGCGAGTCTGTTTTGAAGAAGTGGCGTTCGAAGAAGTTTACGTTTAAAAAATGTGGGTCTCCGAAGAAATTCCAGTCGTTGTCCTGTTGGTGTTCGGCTCTGTGGACCGATGGCCACAGCAAGTACGTGAGCCGTCAACCGGAGAGAAAACGGCCGCACAAACCGGCTGTTTGAAACAAGTGAAGGAGAGCCCACACCCACGCTTCCGACACGGGCGGGTCTGTCACTTTCCCGAACCCACAGCCGCTGCCCAGTGAGTGGCAGCCAGGGGACGGCATGGGGGGGCGGCCAGCACCCTGGTTGCCCCGGTGGGGGGGTCAGTGGGCCGGCCTGGCCCGTCCTCTCCCGCCCTCTGAGTCTTCACAGTGCAGTGCCACCGCCGTTCCTCATCCGGAAAATCTAGCGGGAACAGCGCCCCCTACACCACGCTTTGGGTTTGAGGTGCCGTTCACGTCACGTCAGACCGACCGTCTCAAACGGAGCGGAGTGGGCGCCACGGTGCCCCGCCCCCGCCGGTCCTCCGGCTTCACCACCTGCTTCCGTGTCCGCAGCAGACCGGACCACGAAGAAGGGCGCCAAAGGCAAAGACTTCAAGAGGAGAGGCCCCGGGAAGAAGAGCCAGAAGGTAGGCGGGCGAGGCCGCTGGCCGCGGGCCGGGGGCCTGGGCGCCCTCGTGACCCCGCCTGTTGTCACAGGGCAGCGCGCCCCGAGTCATCCCTTTCGACGCCATCTTAATCGACTCGGACAGCTTCAGGTGTATCCTTTGCCGGGGCCCCCCGCCCGCTGCAGCCTGTGGTCCTGCTTCTCCTTAACGGAGCCCAGACGTCGTGGACCCCTGCGAGGAGGCCCAGGGCCCAGGTGAGCACTTCTCGGCCCCTCCCCTCTCTGCATGCACACACACACGCTCACCCACGGGAACACGCCACACCCCGCCCTCGGCATCCGGCGTGGCCAGGCCCCCACAGGGCAGCTCTGGGTGCTGGGTCCTTTCCCACCACTCAGGCCTCCTGCCCTCAGGCTCTCGGTGTTTAATTCTGAGATTTTAATTAATTTATTTTTTGCTAGAGTCCCAGTGCACAAACTTTGTGTACTGGTAGGGTCCCTGGAGGCTGCTGGGTGCTGGTCACATGCTCCCTCCTTACCCTGGCCGGCCCCACCCTCTGTTGGAACTCCAGGTTGAGGGGACAATTTTCACACTATGCTTTTATTATATAGGATTAGAGGCCCAGTGCATGAAATTTGTGCAAGGGGGGGGGGTGGTGGGGGTGGGGGATGTCCCTCAGCCCAGCCTGCACCCTCTCTAATCTGGGACCCATCAAGGGATGTCTGACTGCCCAGACATTTCTCTCACAATCCAGGACTGCTGGCTCCCAATTGCTCGCCTGCCTGCCTTCCTGATTGCCCCTAACTGCTTCTGCCTGCCAGCCTGATCACCCCCTAACCACTACCCTGCCATCCCGATTGATGCCTAACTGCTCCCCTGCCAGCCTGTTTGCCCCTAACTGTCCTCCCCTGCAGGCCTGGGTCCCCCCCAACTGCCCTACCCTGCTGGCCATCTTGTGTCCACATGCGGGTAGGATCTTTGACCACATGGGGGCAGCCATCTTGTGTGTTGGAGTGATGGTCAATCGGCATATTACTCTTTTATTAGATAGGATTTTGTTGTTGTTGTTGTTGTTTGTGAAACTGGTTTTGCAAATCTCTCCTCGAAGGCGGGAAGGAGACCGGTGTCTCCACCAGCAGTGAGTTCGGCCCCATCACACCGGTGCCCCGAGAGGCGAGCCCGGCCCTGCAGCCCCGCAGCCCCGCAGCCCCGCAGCCCCGCAGCCCCGCATGCTCCACACCTGTGAGGAAGCTTCTGCATTTTACTTCCATTCCATTCTTGTTGCAGCAACGTGGCTGCCTGTGTCCGTCACCCGGGAAATTCTGGATAAATACAAAGAGTCGTACACCGCGCGCTGGGTGGGACATCTGGGGAAAAAGTTCTTCCCAAGGTTCGTCTGGATTCCCGGGTTCCCCGGACGTCGTCCTAAGGGGCTCCCTGCGCCAGGGGGTGCTCTTCCCGTCCGCAGTCTCCACCTGGACCCCTTCCCTCCCCATCTCCCCCGTCTCCCCCTCAGGCCCCTCCTGTCTGAACCCCCAATTCTGTCCTGAGACCCCCTGACTTCCCTTCACCTCACTCTGAGTACCTGGGTCAGGGCGTCGTCGTCCTTGTCCCATGACACAGCTGAGGACCTGGCCCCCAGGGGTGCTGGGCACAGGGTCCTACAGCCAGTCCTGCGGGCCAGGTCCCGTGAGTGCCCTCGGGGACTGAGAGCCCTGGGGGTCTGGGAAGTGTCCCTTCAGCACTTCCCAGAGCCATGCCCAGTGAGGTGGGAGTGCCCTTCCGGGGACGTGGGGACACCCTTCTAGGACCCTGAGCCAGAGCCAGGAGAGGCCCCGCGGAGGGCGAGTGCACGAAGGGGGTGGAGGGGAGACCGGGCGGATGTCTCTGCTTTAGAAACTCCTCCCCGGAGGGAGTCACCTGGGGCTTCCACCCCGCCTGTCCCTGGCTGGCCAACTGCCCTCCGAGCCCCGCCCACAGATCCCCACCCACCGGGCCCCGCCCACAGAGCCCCACCCACTGGGCCCCACCCACTGAGCCCCCTGCCCCACAGCCAGGCGGAGTGGGAGCAGCTGCTGGGCCACTGCGAGGGCTTCTTCTTCTATGGGATGGAGAACTTCCTGGCGCACGTGTCAGTGGAAAGGTTGGCTGCCATGAACTTGGACGGTGAGTGGGTCCTCTAAGGGCCCCCCTCAGCCCGGCTCTCCTCCGGGACTGTGGGCCCCAGATGACCAGGCACAGGACAGAGCAGGCCTCGGCAGCCCCTTGGTCCCCGTCACCTCTCAGGGCCCCCATTTAGACTTCCAGGCCGGGCAGACCTCCAGGCAGGTGGGGGTCATCCTCCCATTCTGGCCAGTGGAGGACGGGGAGGCTGGGCGTGTCTGCCATTCGTGGGGCACCCTCCCTGCCCACCAGCTCCTCTGATCTCCCGGCCCCCACCCCAGGACACCGCACGGGAGCTGGTGACATTTTCAGGGACCCCTCAAGGAGGCCCCTCCCCTTTGAGGTGCATGTCCCCGTTGATGGCAGCCTGTGGGCGCCTGTCCCGGTCTCCTTTCCAGCCCCCCACGCACAGCGTGGGCCGTGCAGGACAGTACCCCACTCTGCCCTGTAAGCTCGTCACCTGGGAGGTGGAAACAGGGCCTCTCTGAAACGGACCAGCCTCCCAGATGGGCTGGCCAGAAAGCCTGAAATGTGGAGCCCCCCACCCCGGGCCCGCTGCTCCCCACAGGCCTGTGTGTGATCAGCTGGGGGACTGCCTGCCCCTGGGGCCGCCCGAGGCCTGGCCCAGCCGGGCCACCTGGGAGCGGGTGGGCCTCTGCATCTGTGGGGCCGCTGCCCGCCACCCCGGCGCCTCTCGGACACCGGCCCTGTCTCAGAGGGCATGGGGCCAGGGTGACCAGCTCATCACCCTGTGCCTGCTGCTGCCCAGGCAAGCCAGATGCCTGTCGGGGTGGCGTGCTGTGCTGGGAGCCGACACCCCCTGGTAGCACGGGGCATGTGGGGGCCTCGGGACACAAGGAGGCTGAGAGGGGTGTGGGCTCCTGCAGCAGATAACATCCCGGGCGCCTGTGGGGCCAGTGACCCCAGAAAAGGGCCTGCAGTTCAAACCCAGGCCTCGGCAGCTGGACCTGTTTCTGTGATCACAGCACGGAAACGCCAGCCTGCACGCCCCCCTCAATCCTGCAGGCTGCATGCCACTCCCCCCTGTCCTGTAGTCTGCATGTCTCCCCTGTCCTGCAGGTTGCATGTCCCCCGTGTCCTGCAGGCTGCATGGCCCCCTCAATCCTGCAGGGTGCATGCCACTCCCCCTGTCCTGCAGGCTGCATGCCCCCCGTGTCCTGCAGGCTGCATGTCCCCCCGTGTCCTGCAGGCTGCATGCCCCCTGTCCTGCAGGCTGCATGCCCCCCGTGTCCTGCAGGCTGCATGTCCCCCCCCATCCTGCAGGCTGCATGTCCCCCCGCCCTGTCCTGCAGGCTGCATGTCCCGCTGTCCTGCAGGCTGCATGTCCCCCCGCCCTGTCCTGCAGGCTCCATGCCCCCCGTCCTGCAGACTGCATGTCCCCCCTCTGTCCTGCAGGCTGCATGTCCTGCTGTCCTGCAGGCTGCATGCCCCCCCGTCCTGCAGGCTGCATGTCCCGCTGTCCTGCAGGCTGCATGTCCCCCCGCCCTGTCCTGCAGGCTGCATGCCCCCCGTCCTGCAGGCTGCATGCATGCCCCCCGTCCTGCAGGCTGCATGTCCCCCCTCTGTCCTGCAGGCTGCATGTCCCGCTGTCCTGCAGGCTGCATGTCCCCCCGCCCTGTCCTGCAGGCTGCATGCCCCCCGTCCTGCAGGCTGCATGTCCCCCCGCTGTCCTGCAGGCTGCATGCCCCCCATCCTGCAGGCTGCATGTCCCCCGTGTCCTGCAGGCTGCATGTCCCCCCTGTCCTGCAGGCTGCATGTCCCCCCCCTGTCCTGCAGGCTGCCACCTGATGGTCCTGCTGGACCTGAGCCGCTCGGTCGAGAGCATGCAGCGGATGCTGAAGACCTCGGAGCACAAGAGGTGCTGGGGCCCTCTGGCAGCCAGCCTGGGGAGGCCGCTGGGGGCGCGGGGGGCACATGAATGATGGACGCATCCCATGGGGAGTGTGTGTGGGGGAAGCGCTCCTGCAAGCTGTGGGCAGAGCCCCAAGAGGGAGCCAGACCTCCATGACAGGCTCCCACACTACCTGCGAAGAAGTCTCGGGGGATCCGGTGGCTGACCACCGGCCACCCACGCCTCGAGGCTGCTGGGTTTGGGCCATGCCCCCAGCACGCGCACCCCAGGGGCCTGGACTTGCTCTCACAGGGGTGCCCTGCAGAGGGATCCAAATGCCTTATTGGGGGGCATTTAAGTTTGGGGGCGGGAAGTTTGAAGAGCTGTCAGTCCAGAGTCGCGTTCCAGCCCTCGGTGCCGTTTGGGGTGCGGAGGAGCGGGCTCGGTCCCACGGGAGCTCGGTGCCCTGCAGTGTCCGCCAGCTGGCCCTGGAGGAGCCCATCGAGACGGCCATCCTGCTGAGCCTGACGGGGGTCAAGAGCATCCTGGCCAACCAGTGGGCCACCGCCCTCCAGGACAATGCGATGAGGGCCAACTTCCTGTGGGAAAGTGCGTGGCGGCCGTCCCGCCCCCAGCCTCCCCGGAAGCCCGTGGGGGACGGGGAGGACTGGGGGGGGGGGCGTGTGTCTGAGGTGGAGCTTCTTCCCCAGATCTGCTGGTTTTTGGCAAGACAACCGGGAGAGTGGCCCGGCTCCTTCAGAGGATGGAAGCTGGGGAAACGGTCGGCCACGGTAACCTGAGGCTGCCCGCCTCCCCACACCCTGCAGCGCCCGCGTCCCCCCCCAGGCCCGCATGGCCGCCTGCAGACGGGCCCACAGCCCGCCTAGGCCTCTGCACTCTGCAGGGGACGCTCTGGCCATTAGACCTGCTGATTTGTCTTTAAAACCGTTCAAGTCACACCAAGTCTGAAAGCCCAGGAGGGGAGGGGGTGTTCAAGCAGCGTCCAGGCCTGTGGGGGGAGGGGGGACTGTGTCGCAGGCAGAGCCAGGAGCGCCCCTCCCCGCGCACCCAGGTGCACAGCCCTGGGCTGGGGCCCCGAGTTCCCGCCCCCGGTGAGCCTCCTGCCCCCTCCCCGCAGACGAGTCTCCGCAGACCCCCAAGAGCAGGCCGGCGTTCCGGCCACAGCTGCACGACTCCGACTGGCCCTCTGTCAGCCTCAACCTGGTGCTGTACGGGCTGCCGAACCAGGCCATCGTGTGACCCTCCGGCCCGCCGTGCCCTGCAGGGACCCCCTCTGGTCCGACCCCTCGCCTTCGCCCGGTGCCCCCGGCCTCCCCCACCTCCATCCAGGGCCCTCCCCTCCCCGGTCCGCCTGCATCTCTGCCCCGGGACCCTCAGGAATGGGAGGGCCTGGGAGGGGCCCGGCAGGCAGGTGGGGTGAGGGCTGCACCAGGGGCCACCCCACCTGCCTGGACCCCCGAACCCACCTTGCCCTGTCCAGGGGCACGTCTATCCCCGGGGACCCCGCTGCCACCCCCCACAAGCCGCCAGCAGCAGGGGTGCCCTCGGAAGACCCATGGGGACGAGGCTGGTGGTCCTGGGAGGACCGTGCCCGGTTCTGAGACAGGAACCCTGCGGGCGCTTTTGTTTGCCACGTGACGCTTCAGTAAAGGACTGAACCCCGCTCTGTGCGTGTGTCTGTGGCCCGGACGCTGGGTGGTGGCGGGCCTGGCCCGGCCTCGGGTCTGGGAGTCACGCCACCAGCACCCCCTCCCACCTGGCCTCCCCCAGAGCCCCCACTCGGTGGGCGCGCACCCGGCGGAGGAGGGACAGGTGTTCACGTGATGCTAACACGGCCTCTTCTGCTGGTCACAGAGGCTGGCGGCGGCGCTGGGCCCTGAGGCCGCGTGGCCCTGTCCTCGCAGCCAGCACCCCCAGCTCAGGCCTCCTGCCACCACCCGGCCAAGGTGGGCCGTGTCTGTCACCGGGACCCGAAACGGGGAGCCGAGTGGGGCAGGGCCGCCAGGGGTGACGTGAGCAGGTGCCGTGGCCCGGGTCTGTGGCCCGGGCTCTGTCCGCGTGGTCCTCAGGGGAGAGGCGGTGGGGGGACGGTGCACAAAGGAAGGCCAGGTCGCTGCCACCCCCCAGCCCCTCGCTGGCCGTCCGACCTTGGCCGCGTGATTGGATGGAGAAGCCCCCTCTCTCCAAACCTCTTGGCTGATTGGCCGGCACTGGGCCTGCCATCCTTGCGCCCTACCCCTCGGCCCCGTGGCCGGGCCCGGGAGCTGAAGGGAGGCGTGCAGGGGAGCAGCGGGGGGCAGCACACAAGGCAGGGAGATCCAGTAGCAGAAGGGGGCGCGCGCGCGCACGCGCACACACACACATACACACACACACACACACACACACGTGTGTGCATGTACAGGCTCTTACATGCATACACAGGCATGTGGACGCCCACACACAGGCCTGTGGGCAGCACAGTGTGCGGTTGGGGTCCCATTCGCCACCGTCTGCACTATTTATGGCGCTTTCTGTGAACCTGTAGTTAATTCAACATAAAATGCTTTTAAAGCTCAACTTTGATAATATTGACAAGTGAAGATTCCTCCTTTTTTGTTTGATTCCCCCCCGCCTTTTTCCAAATATATGCACATAGTTGTCCCAGGTTTTTTTTTTTTTTTAAAGCTAACTAATGGCCAGGGAATAAATTTGGATCGGAGCAGCGTTGGAAATATGAGCTCCCTGGTGGAGAGGTGCTGGCACGCACCCAGACAACAGGAATAAAAGCTTCTGAAGATATTTCATTGCACCTCACAGCTCCCCTCCCCTGTGTCTCCTCACGTGAGTGCGATTTCATGTATCAAAGGCGCTAAAATAACTTTCTGAATTATGTCCCAGCAACATAACAAATCACATTATCAATTAACTTCTACAATAGAAGTGGCTTTCTGTAATAGATCCAAGCGTGAAAAAATTACGCGGGTGAAATTTATGTAACCCTAAAAACTGTAAGGAGAAGAAAGATCACTTTGGATTTATTGGTAATAAGAGGGGACGGGAGGTAATTCGCGTGGTGGACAGCCCTGTGAGACGGGGTGACCAGGTCTGCATGCCCTGGACAGACCCCACAGAGGACACAGGCGGGCGACAGGGCCGGGCAGCCGATGACCACACCGCCAGCCAGCGGACCCTGCGAGCCGGCCGGGGCAGGAGCGGGGCAGGCGGCTCTGGTCCAGGCTGAGCTCTGGGCGGCTCCGTGACCTTGAGCCGGTTGCTCCCGAGTAACCTGCTTCCCTCCCTGCAATGCCCCCTCCCTGCAATGCCCCTGCTCGCCAGAGAGGCCACCCGCCCCACCCCGTCCACCTGGGGCTGGTGCGCCTGGGCCTCCCCGCTCCCCACTTAACCCACAGGCACTCGGGAGCATCGGACTCCCTGACCCAGAACTGCCCATCCTGGGGCCTGACTGCACCCCCACCCAGCTCTAGACCCACAGTCCCAGGTCCCCATTGGCCCAGCCCCTCTGTGTCCCAGTCCCTCCCTCCCCACCAGCAGGGAGTGTCGCTCACCATTCACCTTTTCAAAAGTTCCACTTGTTTTCTTAATTGCCTTGAAAATCTTTTAAAAGTCAGGCGTGTTTTTACTGTAGGGGATTTGGAAAAGAAAGTCCTCTCAGCAGACAGCAAAGGTCACGCCTGATGGGTACCTTTTCTCTGCCCGCTTTCTGCCCCTCGAGCTCCAGGCGGTCCGGACAGGCCCCCCACAGCGGCTTTCACTTACACGCCCAAGGACTTTCCGTTCCGAGGTTGCTGTTTTTTCAAAGCCAGAATCCTCGTTTAAGGCTTCTCTACCCTCAGCAGGCCACCTGCGCACCCCAGGGTCCCTGTGCCCCGAAGGGGGGGTGCCTCGTGGGGAAGTGGGGGGTGGGGTGAGGAGCTGGGGCTCCGGGCACACCAGCTGTCCCGCCACTGGGCCTAGGGTGTGGGCTCTGTGTCCACACTTCACGTTCCTCCCTCACTTGCCCCCGGAATACTGTCACCCAGACACGGACCGAGGCCCACGCTCCTGAGGCGGCCACCTAGCGTCCTGCCCTTCGCCAGCCCCCGACGACCTCCACTCGTCCTGGCACCACATCCTCACTTCCTGGCATGGGCCTTCGGGCCCCTGGTCTCTGCCTGGGACTCCCCGCAATGCCCCTGCTCGCCAGAGAGGCCACCCGCCCCACCCCGTCCACCTGGGGCCGGGGCGCCTGGGCCTCCCCGCTCCCCACTTAACCCACAGGCACAGCCACAAACGGGCTTTGGATGGATTCGGATTAAGAAACAAGGTGGGTTAATAAACCAAAATGTCCACAGACCCTTGTATATAAATTTCTATTAAGTTCCCGCATCCAGCGCTGGTCTCTAATAGTTTAATTTCTGTATTAAATAATTAAAACTCTATTGTCAATTGCTGTGAACGATTGTTTTCCTTAATGATCTTTCCAGAGGAGCCAGTGATTTTATATCTTGTAAAAATGATTAACCAGCATCATTATCCCATATTCCTGAAATACCGCCCGGCCGCCCCACCAGAGGCCATCTGTATTCAATTAACGCTCCCGCGGCCGACGCCGCCCCCCCCTCCCCCCCCCCCGCCGCGCTGTCCCCTCGTTTTATTACGACGATGATGAAGAGAGAAACAACCAGTTTAATTAGCCCATTTCCAACGGGGAAATCAATTTGCGACACGTCTTCGCGCTTAAAAAAAAAAGATGAAGAAGGCGGAGCGAGGCCAGGGAAGGGCAGACCGGGGACCGGCCAGCACACCCGCCCCAGGCTGGGCTGCGGGCGCAGGGAGGGGCTGCACCTCTGAGCTCTAGTTGTGGGGGGGTTCCTGCGCTGCCCACCCCAGCATCACTCAGGCCCTCAGGCCCCTGCAGCAGGTCCCTGAGGCTGGCCCGGCTCACTGGACACACAGGGACATGGGCTGCTCCCCAGACCTGGTCTGACGGTGAAAGTGGGGGGTCAAGGGGGGCTTCAGGTGGCGTGCGGCCCCCTGCCTCTGTCAGGGTGATTCTGCGGGCGCTGTCGGCCACATAATCTCCTTGTCTGACTTTTTTCTTTCTTTTTCTTATCCACCTTTTCCACTTTATTTTTTTAATTTTTTTTATTCTTTAAAGTATTACAAATAGTAGTACATATGTTTTCCTTTTTCCCTATTGTCCTCTCCCCAGCCTCCCCTACCCCCCAGCACGTGCCCCCCCCCCCCCAGTGTCTTGTATCCATTGGTTACGCTTATATGCATGCGTACAAGTCCTTCGGTTGATCTACACCCCAGCACGTGCCCTCACCTGCCCCCTCTCCCCTCCCTGCCTTCCCGCTGTGGTTTGACAGTCTGTTCTCTGATGTTTTTTATCACAACTCGTGGGGAGCAGAGGGAGTGGCCAGACTGGTACTCTGTGCGGCCGGCTGGTGGCCGGCGTGGCGCTGATGGGCTGAATGACAGGGGACTCTTACATTTTCTTATTCTAGACTTTAATTCTTTATGACAAGAAGCGAGAGGGGGCGTTAAGACATTGAGGTGGAGGCGGCCCTCCTCCGCCCTGTACCTGGGGATCAGGGTGCCCCCCCCCACCCTCCCCCTTTTTCCGGCACCTCTTGCCACCAGGCTCCGTTCTGGGGGCGTCAGGGGACGGGGGTGCTCAGACAGTAGGACGGGACAAGGACCATCCTGCCTACAACCCGCCCCCCAGGAAACATCCTCTTTGAGACGAAGCTCTTGGGCTCAGAACTGGCCCCCAAAGACGGGGCTGCTGAGCCCCACGCCCCGAGAAGCTGGGTGCCATTCCGCTGGCCTTTCCGAGGCTCGGGAGTCGGGGTCTGGTCATGAGCCCGGTGGCCACTTGCGTCTCCTGCCTGTGGGTGTCTCATTCGCACTTTGTCCGTTTCTTCCCTCTTTGCCATTAATCCTAGTTCTCTGTGGAATAGGGACCCTCACCTTTCCTGTCACAGGCGTGGAAACCTGCCTCCCAGTCTCTCGCTCACTGCCAGCTCTTATCCATGATGCGCTCCGTCACCCTGAAAACGTCTCCCGCTTTTCTGGCCCCAGAGTGACTGTTTCCTGTCTCGGGATGGATACGGACGGCGGGCCTTTGGGGGACCCTGGCTCCAACTCAGGGTTACCTCGGGGTTAACCACACGCTCCGCGGCGGATGTGCCTCCCTTGCGGTCATGCTGGAGACCGGGACCCTGCAGAAGCCCTGCTTGCACAGTGTCAGGCGGAAGCCGGGGCGTGTGGGGGCAGGTGTCCCCGAAGACCTTGCTGGCCGGGGCGCCCCCGGGAGGGGCAGCTGTGACTGGAGAGGGTGGGGGCCGTTCCCAGAGAGGCTTCCGGGGGAGCTTGGGGACAGCAGGCGCTGGGGGCTGGGCAGTGGGCATGGAGCAGGCGGAAGGTCTGGGAGCAGGCCTCAGAGCCAGGTTTTGGGGTGCTGAGTGGACGGCCCTGGGCCACAGAGGCAGGGAGTCGGGGCCCCGTCTCCAGGGACATGCTCTGAGCTCCTGGAGAGAGACCTGCTGCCCCACACGCAGGCTGGGGAGGCGGGGGCCGGGCGCTGACCAGGTGGGAGGCATCGTCTCTGTCCTTGGCCCGGAAATGGCCGCGCCCGGGGGCAGAGGGGAGCCACCTGTGTGAGGATCCTCCGTGGTGGGACAGGCCTGGACTCCCCAGGGAGAAGTGCTGGGCCCCGCGGCTGTGCAGCCCTCCAGCTCCTCTCGGACCCCCCTCCTCTGCGGTGATGTGTGCCCAGGCCTGTGGCGGGAGGGACAGCCATTCCACTCCGAGAGGCGGGGCAGCAGCCCTGGCCCGGCCTCAGGACCGAGAGCCCCCAGACGAGGAGCAGCGGCCCTGCCCCTCCCCCTCCAGGAACAGGTTCCCGCGTGGTCTGCGCTGAGCCCCTGGCTCGGGGTCGGAGCCCGCACCCTCCTGCCACCCTGGGCGTCTGCCTTCCTCGCCACCACATCCAGCCCAGGTACTGCGACAATTGGGGGCTCTGGGTGAGGGGCCCCGGGGAGGCTGAAGAGGGCGAGAGGGCATCCCCCCCCCCACCGAGCAGGAGCTGGTCCGCTGCCTCCCCAGCAGCCCAGCTGCTCCTGGGAGTGGAGCCAGCGCCCCCTTCCCTTCCTGCTCCTTCAGGAGCCCCTTTCCGGCTCCCGGCTGTACCCCTGGAGCCCCCAGCCTGCGGCCCTGTGTGTCCGGGTGCACCCGAGTGCCCAGACCAGCGGCTGTGGGGTGGAAAGGGGCTGCAGGGGACAATCCCAGCGACCACCAGGGAGGATGGGGCCTGGCCTGTCCCCACCTCCTTCAGGAGGAAACCGGGCTTGGCTCCAACTCCTCCTCTCGTGCCCTTGGGATGGGCCTCCCCTGGGGGGACCTGACCCCGGTGCAGGCGAGGGGGCCTGTTGCTCCAGGGCATGTGCCTGAGGGCTCAGGCCCTCAGACGTCCTGATCCCACGTGCCCGCCGTGACCGGAGCTGCCCCTGCTCCCGGCGCTGTGGCCTTGGCCTTCGGTGTGCCTCACTCTGTTCTGTTTTCCGGGACCCTCCTGGGGAAGGCAGCGCCCTCTCTGGGCACGTGGGTCCCAGCGTGGGCAACCTGGAGGTGCCAAGTGAGGTGGGGACCTGAGACCCCAGGGGGCACCTGGCTTTCTCCTGGGCCCCAGAGGACCGGGCAGTGGGCCTCAAGAGTGGGTTCAAGCCGCCCCAGCTCTCCCCCAACCTCTGGTCGTCTGGACGCGGGGGCCCCTCCCCGTCGCCTCTCACAGCCCCCGTATTTTCCGGCATATAAGACGACTTTTTAACACAGGAAAATCTTCTCAAAAGCCAGGGGTCGCCTCATACGCGGGTGTAAAAATACTGTAACTTGCAGTGATGATGGGCGTTGCTAACTCTCCAGGGACTTACCCGGCACTTGCCCTCTCTCTATTGTTTGTGATCTTCCTCCTGTCATCCTCAGTTCCTGTCATCTTCTACGCCAGGAAATACAGTAGCTCACCTGGCAGCCCCCACACCTGGCCTGAGAGCTTGGGGACAGTGCGCTGGGGGCTGAGGGCACAGCTGTCAGACTGGCGTCAATTTTCTGCACCGTAGGCTCTCCCCGCCCCCGCCCCTGCCGGCCACGCGGGGAAGCTCCCTCCGAACTCTGCCACCCTTATTTCCTGGAGACCTGGGACAGGTGTCTGAGAGGTTCAAGCCAGAGGGCTCAGGCCAGGCGTCCGTGGGACAGTCCCCCCCGCCCCCCCCAACACACACACACCAGGGACAGCTGAGGCTGCTGGACACCCAGGGGGCAGGGAGGCCACCCACCCCGGAAGGCCCAGCCCTCTGAGGGGGAAGCCCCCCAGGGGACAGTGGCGGCCTGGCCGGCAGCCAGGAGCCGTCCCCCGGCGGCACCCACGTGGGCGGAGCGGCTCCGGTGCAGCCGCAGAAGCGCGGCGGGCGCCCCACACAAATCTTTCCTGGGCGCTCAATTAGCCGCTTGGCAGGTGGTCAGATGCCCCCCGGAGAGCAGCCCGGGAGAGAGCTCATTACGAGCCCCCACACCTGGTGCCCGCGAGGCCCCGGGAATGAGCGCTGCGCCGTGATTTACGGCCCCTGCCTTTGTCCTCTCCTGAAGGAGACCAGGCTCTCTGGCCGCAGAGCGCGAGTCCGATCATTCCGGTCGGTCCCGAGGCACCGTGTGGCGGCTCCCCTGAGGGCCTGGGTCCCCGTGGTCGCCACAGCTGGCTGCCTCCTCCTGGGAGCCCCTCCTGATTTAGGTAGCTGCTGTGCGCCCCCCGCCAGGCTCCTGTCCGCACCAGGGCATGGAGTGGGGTGGGGCGAGTTCACAGGGGCCTCTTCGGGGGGGGGTGCTGGCCCTGCTCGCTGGGAGTGTAGGTCCGGCCCAACGCGCCCCCAGCGTGGGTGTGAATGCAGGCACCTCCAGGTTGCCCACGCTGGGACCCACGTGGGTGTGGCTGCAGGCAACAGGTGGCCGGAGGTCTCCTCTCGGAAGAAAAGGCTCCCCAAAGCGGAGGGCAGGCGGGCCTGGGGTCGGGAGGGGGCTCAGTCTTTAGTTCAGCCAGACCCGCATAGGCCAAGCTGTCTCTGTCAGGAAGCCATTCACCCAAGCATGCATCCATTTATTCATTCATTCCAGCTCTTCACAGCCCGGGCACCTGGCACGTGGGTGCCTGTCCCTATCAGGGACCCTGCGGGACACTGGGAAAGGAAGGAGGCACCTATGGGCCATTGGCATGGAGACGGTGAGGTTGAGGTCTGGGCTGCAGGCCCGGGTGGTCCTGAGGGAGGGTCTGGAAGGAGAGGAGGAAGTCCAGGTGTGGGGGCTGCCAGGTGAGCTAAGGGGGGCGGAGGCACAACTGAGAACAGCAAATGAAGTTAACGGAGGTGTGTGTGTCAGGAGAGGGGACACACGTGAGTATACAGCACCTCCCGAAGCAGCCACATCTGCCGTGTGCACCTGTCCCCAAAGCAGAGGGTGGCCGGTGTCCTGCCAGCTGTCGGGGAAGCCACACGGAAGCCACAGGTCCCACACACCCACGTGGTTCTGGGAGCCAATGAAAGGACTCCCTTGTGAAACTTCTGGGTGGTTCCCTTAGGAGAAGACAGGAGAGGCCCGCAAAGGGATAGAGGGAACCCAGGTTTGGGCGATAAAAGTGTGTGGGGTAATTCTGTCCATGTTTCTGTGGACCCACGTTTATGAAGATCAACACCGGCTGAAGAATAAAGGAGCTGCAGTGTGGACAGGTTCTGCCAGGTGGGGGTGCTGGCCCATCCAGGGAAGCCAGAGGGCCCACAGGGAATGAGCTGGGGGCGGGGGCACCAGACACCTCTCCCTGCCATCTAGGTCCCACCCCCTGGGCCCTGACTGCTGTCCAGGCTGCTGCCTGCCACAGAGGGTGGGCAGGGGGGCTCCACAGCCCCTGTCCGCTCCACCCTCTTTCTTAGCACGATTTTGGGCTTCCTCCCACTTGCTGGCCCAGTCTCCTAGGGCCCGGCCGGACTCTTCCTGGGGAAGGTGCTTGGCTTACAAAGTCCCCCTGGGTAGGCCCCTGGCTCGGGCCCCTCGGCAGCGCCTTCTCCCTGGGGGTGCACAGATCCCCTGCGCCAACACCGGAAAGCCCGCTGGTGTTCGTGTCTTCATTCAGCAGCATTTATTCAGGCCCCGAGAATGTGAGGTGCCTGCACCTGGAATGGTTGTGGTATTTGATTATACAACCACAGGCATGAAATTCGTGCACGGGTGGGGTCGGGGGAAGGTCTCTCAGCCGCCCGGCCTATGCCGCTTACAGTCCAGGAATCTTTGGAGGATGTCGAACTGATGGCTCAGGGCCGCTCCCCATGGCAGTTGGACATCTTTAGTGCTGCCTCGCAGGCAAGAGAGGCTCCCGCCACTATCTCCGTGCTCACCAGTCATGGGACCAGCTCAGGGCTTCTGATGGCATTGAACGTCTGCCCCCTAGTGGTCAGTGTGTGTCATAGCAACTGGTCCTTTCGCTGTTCAGTTGATTTGCATATTAGCCTTTACTATAAAGGATTGCTGCATGTCTGGTCAGGAAATGCATTCAGCAGGTGCCCTTGCAGAGGCGAGTGGAGGCTGAGTGCAGGGGCCCAGCTGTGACCAGAACGGAGGAGGAAGAGGCCAGCTCGGCGCAAGGGTTAGAGGGAAGGTCAGGGGGGAGGCCCCTGGCCTTGGCTGGCTGCACACTGGTAGTTATATGGTGATTAGGTCAAGTTGGAGCATGGAAGCTGCACCTGGCAATAATGCAGGTGAGAGAAGGGCAGGGGTTGGACCCCGGGGACCCGCTGTGCCTCCTCTGCCCACCCGTTTGTGCCCCTCCCACCCCTGCCTAGCCCCCTCCCAGGCTCCCCTGCTCACTGCCTTTCACAGTCCCCCTTGCTCCTTCAAAAGGCTGGGGGTTGGGGGCTGTCAGCTCCCACATCTGGGGCTGGGCAGGGATGCGAATCTGCAAGGTGCCTTCCCCCTGGGCCTGCCTGTTAGGCTCCTGCGGGGCGAGGGGTCCTGGTCCTTCCCGCCCGAAGCACTTGCCCCAGGTCCCTTGGAGTAGAAGGGGTCGTCTTCAGCCATCCCAGAACCAGCTCATCCTCTGCATCCCTAACCCTGTCCCCCTCCCCCAAGTGCCCTCTGGGTCCATGGTCCCTCAGCCAGTTCGTTTCCTGTTTGTTCTCACCCCCATGCCACCCCCCCCCCCCGCCTGGTGAGCCAGGGGCCCAGAGTCGGCCAGTTCACGTGGTTCTCCCAGGGCACCGCTGGCCCCTAGCAGGTGCCCAATAAAGAAATGGTGAAGGGGTAAGGTCTCTGCTAAATGGCCCTCTCCATCCCGAAGGACGCTGCAGGCCTTCCTAGTTGGCAGGACGTTTTCTCTGAGGCCAGGAGGTGGCACTGGCGAGCCTGTCCTGGCCGAGGTCCGTCCAGGCAGAAGGCGCTCCTTCCCTCTGGCAGCCACCCCACCTTCCCGGAGGAGTGTTCCTTGGATGTTACCGAGGGGGCGCAGGAAGAGGGGGTGCGGTGGGAGCCCCGGTAGTGGGTGGAGGGGACGCAGGCAGCGAAGCGCCCAGAGACCGGGGAGGGAAGACGAAGCGGATAGGCCTTGATAAGGGGGTCAGGGCGGAAGCGGGCAGCAGGTGCGCGGCATCCAGGAGCGCTGGGGGCACCGGCTAAGGACCCCATCGCTCAGGGCAGGACCGGGGCTTGGGGAGCGCATGGAGAGGCCTGGGATCAGCAGAGCGTGGGAAAGAGGCCGCCCTCACCCCTTGGCGCCCCCAACTCACCCGGGGCCTGCAAACCGCACCTCGGCCCCTATCCTGCACCCGTGGCCGAGGTTCCTGGAGAGCCGTGCGGGCTTCGGCCGGTGGAGACGACAGTCCCACTCGAGACCCCAAGTCAGCCAGAGAGGGCCTGGCTGGTAGACGGGCTGGGGCGGGGGGAGCGCAGGGCAGCGCGTCGGGGTCTCTTTTCTCAGCGGACACAGAGCTGGGAGTCCCCCCCTTCCCGTCCCCCACTCGGTCCGCCCGGTGCTTAAGGAGCCACAGCGGAGCTCAGAGTGGGGCGTCCCTCCTGCCTTGAGCCAGGGCTGCGGGGACCCCTCCAGAGGGTAACAGCTTCCATCGTGCCGCCCCGGCGGGCACCTAAGAGCCTTGAGGACGCTGCGGCCCGGGGTGGGCTCCGAAACGCAGAGGAGGGGTCTGGTGATCCCCCTCCCCGCCTCTCCGCCTCCTCTGGCCCCGCCTCCGAGGCTGCGGGCGCCGGAGCTCAGTGGAGCCTTGCTGCTTGCCGCCGCCTCCAGGGAGCCCAGAGCAGCCCAAACCCTGCGAGGGGGAGCGTGGAGGGGGCTCCCTGTGCCGGCTCTGGGAGCGCACACAGGCTGGTGGCTCCTCCAAGAACTTGGGGCGCCGGCGAGGCCGGGGCGGGTCTCAGGGCGAAGCGAACCCGAGCCGCGGGAATCCCAAGAACATGGATCTGGGTGGCGGGGCCCTGGCTCGCGGGACAGCCATGCCCGACCCCGGAGAGCGGCCTCGGAGGAGGAAGCTGGGAGAGGGACTCCCACGCGCGGCTGCACCGCACGCGAGGCCGGGGCGGCCTGATCATCCCGCGCCCGCCGGCGCCGCAGCGGCTCTGCAAGCCGCCACCAACTGCGCAAAACGAAAACGGACCCCCGAGGGCCGCGGTGCCAGCGGACGCCGGGCCCCTGCCCCGCGCCGGGAGGGTGGCCTTCGTTCCTGCCACCGAGACCTCGGGGGGCCGGGGCCAAACGGCAAAGTCGTTGAGGACGGGCCGCACCGCGCGAGGCCCGAGGGGCTGGCCTGGCGCACCGACCCCCTAACCGGCTGCCTGTTTCCGCACGTTTGTGCCGCGGCTCCTAAGGAGCAGCGAAGGGCATTCGCGTCTGCCACTTAGTAACGAGTAACGCCCCCAACAGGACAAAGGCACCCTCACCGGCGTGCACTCGGCGCCTGATCGGCCCGGGCTCGGCTCCACTGCAATCTTGGGGCGCACATCAGTTCCCGGGGATGGGGCTTTGGTACCAGAGGACCCCGTGGGCCCCACCTGCCCATCTAACAGCCCCACGTTGGCCCGCGAGCCCGTGGGGAGGCCATGGACGCGGCTCAGCTTCCCCGGCTTCAGGGCCCGGAGCCTGCCAGGGTCCCCATTCCCGGGCCGGGGCTGCGCTCACGAGGGCAGGCTGCTGGGCTCGGCCGGTCGCAAGCCCGGGGCTCAGGTTGCCTCCCCAGTGGAGCTGCGGCTTATACCCCATATCCAACACCCCCGACCTGCAGGGCAAGGCCGGCCCCGGGTTTCAGCCTGCAGGGGACGGTCCTTCGGGCTGGGAGGGACGGGGAACCACCCGGCCCCGAGCGTGAGCAGCGGGACAGGCCCCGGGACAGGCCTCCTCCCCACGCCGGCGGGTTGTCAGTAAAAGTAGAGCAGATTGGGGATGGCCAAGTCCTGGGCAACCCCGGACTCTGAGCTCGTTCCCTCCGCCGAGCACCCCTGCGCTCAGGGAAATGTTTGCCTTCCTGTCCCAACCTGAGAGCAGGCGGCCAGGGACCCGCCGGGCGCGGCGCTGGCCGCCTCCCCCGACAGGGCCCTCCCGCGTGGGGCGCTCCGTTGAATGGGGAGCACGACGGAGCTGCGCAGCGGATCCTCAAATCTGCATTCTTTCGGGCGATAAAATATGCTCTCGTATTTTTTCCTGATTTCCCATTAAAACCTTTGCCTAACTAAACTCCCATCCAACGGGATTTATTTCGTCCCGGGGGAGATAAATCGGGCAAATTTACAGCCCGAAAGGCACCTGCCTCGCTAATGGGCCCTTCATGGAGTGCGCGGCCGGCGGGGGCGCGCGGCGGGAGGGGCGCCGGCCAATGGCCGGGCCGCGGGCGCCCGCAGCCAATCAGCGCGCGCGCCGCACCGGGGCCCCGCGGTTATCAGCGCGTCCGGTCCGCGCGGCCCCGCTCCGACCGGCCCCGGAGCCGCCGCCCGCCTCCACCGCCCGCCGCCCGGCCCGAGCCCCGCGCCCGCCCTCCGGGGCCGTCGGCGCCCATCCGCGCGCCCAGCGCCCCGCAACCCCGTGCAGCGGCGCCCGCCCGGGCCGCGCGCAAACTTTCCGGGCCGGATGGGCACCCGGGCCGGCGGCGGCGGTGCCCATGGACGCTAACCGCCCGGGCGCGTTCGTGCTGAGCAGCGCGCCGCTGGCCGCGCTGCACAACATGGCCGAGATGAAGACGTCGCTGTTCCCGTACGCGCTGCAGGGCCCCGCCGGCTTCAAGGCACCCGCGCTGGGCGGGTTAGGCGCGCAGCTGCCGCTAGGCACCCCGCACGGCATCAGCGACATCCTGGGCCGGCCCGTGGGCGCGGCCGGCGGCGGCCTCCTGGGCGGCCTGCCCCGTCTCAACGGGCTCGCCTCGTCGGCCGGCGTCTACTTCGGGCCCGCGGCCGCCGTGGCGCGCGGCTACCCCAAGCCGCTGGCCGAGCTGCCGGGACGCCCGCCCATCTTCTGGCCCGGCGTGGTCCAGGGCTCCCCCTGGAGGGACCCGCGCCTGGCCGGCCCGGGTGAGTGCGCGCGCAGGGGCGGGCTGGGGTTGGGGGCGCGGGGCTGGGGGCGGCGGCCGCGCTCACCCGCTCTCCCCTGCAGCCCCGGCCGGCGGGGTCCTGGACAAGGACGGCAAGAAGAAGCACTCGCGGCCGACCTTCTCGGGCCAGCAGATCTTCGCGCTGGAGAAGACCTTCGAGCAGACCAAGTACCTGGCGGGCCCGGAGCGCGCGCGCCTCGCCTACTCCTTGGGCATGACCGAGAGCCAGGTCAAGGTGAGGCGGGGCCGGGGCGGCCTCTCGGGGTCCCCGCTGCGCCAGGCAGACCCTCCGGCCCGCATCCTGCGAACGGAACCCCCCCAGCGGTCGCCCGCCTCGCCCAGCCCTTGAGGCGCAGCAGCTGCCCCGCTGCAGGGGTGGTGGTGGTGGTGGGGGGGGGGCGCCGAGGTGCTGGCCGAGGGCCGGGCGCAGCCTGAGGTCCCCCTGCACCCCCAGGTGTGGTTCCAGAACCGCCGGACCAAGTGGCGCAAGCGGCACGCGGCGGAGATGGCGTCGGCCAAGAAGAAGCAGGACTCGGATGCCGAGAAGCTGAAGGTGGGCGGCTCGGACCTGGAGGACGACGACGAGTACAACCGGCCCCTGGACCCCAACTCGGACGACGAGAAGATCACGCGGCTGCTCAAGAAGCACAAACCCTCGAACTTGGCGCTGGTCAGCCCGTGCGGCGGCGGCGGCGGCGGTGTGGGGGACGCCTTGTGAGGCCCGGCGAGGCCGGAGGGCCCGGGCTGGGCGCAGCCGGTCCTCCTCCCCGGGGGCCTCCGGCCGGAGTTGTATATATATTTTTACAGAATAAGTTATAAAGCCGCCGGCTCGGGCTCGGCGGAATCACTTTGTATCATCAATAAATTATTTAACACGGCCCGTCGGAGCCGGGGCTCCGGCTGCACCGCGTGCTTCTTCCCGTCCCATCTCGGCCTCCTGGGTCGCGCGCGGCAAAACCAGCCCGGTCCCCGCGCCCCAGAGCGGAGGTGGAGGGCTGCTCCGGTGTCTCGGGGACAGCGAAGGCCCGCCGCTGGGGAGGCGCCCGGCCCTGCGAACGCTAGGCGGGAAGGAGCCGCTGGGTGCGGTGCTGGAGGAGCTGCAAGGAGCCAGAGGGAGCGGGGCGCAGCGCCTGCAGGTGAGACTGGGGCGGCAGGTACAGCCTCTCCCCCGGGCTGCAGCCTGCCAGCTGAGATCGGGTTTGGGGCGGACTGAAACACATTTGGGGGCCGTCCTGCTCCCTCCCGGCCCACGGCTCCTGGATTTGCTGGATTGTGTATTAAAACAGCCTTAGCCCCAGGAGCTCATGGGGGGTGAAATCAGTGGGGTTTTGAATTCCTCTGCGTCACGGCCTTTCAACTCCCATTGCAGATGTTTCCTCAGTGGCGAGCGCTCAACCTGGAGCGCGGGAGAGTGCAGTCCCATCAGCGGGGAAGGCGGGTATCTCGGGCGGCCGGGGGAGTGGGGTCTGCACCTCGGTTTGCTCTGGGAATCAGCGGGACTGGGCTCCTGCAGGACTGGGTTCCGGGGCGGGTCTCCCTGCTCCTCGGGTTCCTCCCGCCCTCTGAGGGCAGGTCCAGGGCTGGTCCCGGTACCACCACCCTGTTTCTCGGTGACCACAGACCTCGGCCCCGGCTCTGCATGTGGCATCTTAATGGGCGTGAGGATTGAGTACTAATTTTAAAAGTTAGATGTGATTATGTTACTCTGACTTCTCCTGGAGGTTTTGAAAATGCTAAAGAGGAATGTAAATGGCTGAATTTTGTTTGTTTGTTTGGTGGGTGTTTTTTTGCCACACGGCTGTACCATCTGAAAAACCAGATTATTTCTAAGGAACCACTGGCTGTTTTTCTTTCTTTTTAAGGAAGCAATATGAACATTTATTTTATTATTCCTTCAAGCAAACTATTGTCCCAGCTCAAGCTAAGAGCAAAGGAATTTGCAGTTTCAGGTTGAGGAAAGCCTGCATTTACATAATCCCATGTAAAAATGCGGAGGGGCGAATCCCATTAGTCACCACCCCCCCTGCAGTAAAAGAGCCCCAAGACTCCCTTTCCAATCTTAATTCTCAGCTTAGTCTGTGTGATGGTAAGTGATGGAATGCAATTCCAGGATTCCTAGCAAGCTCGGTCTGCAACAGGCTGCGGAGGGCACGCTCCTGTCACGTAGCATTTCGGAGGACAAACCGGGAAGGAAGAAGACAAAGCCAGCAGCACTGCGTTCACCATGATCAATTTTATTGCTTAGGAACCGGAGCGGTCATTTCTAAAGGCCTCCACAGTGACCACAGCTGAAACCCCGCTGCACAGAATCACCGCTCGGGAGTGGACAGCTAAGTGGCCGCCCTGTCCCAGACCCCACCCCGTATTGTCAAGAACACAGATTCGGCAAGCGGACCCGCATCACTTGCACTGGTAGTGACTGACCTAAACAGCGTCCGCCTGGGGCCTCCAGCCCAGGACTTCTTAGTGTTGTAGAGCAGACGAGTAAACGCGCGGCCTCTCCCCCGCAGGCTCCGGGGCTCGGCGCTGACTCAGTGCTGGGAGAGTGGGCAGCACGGATCTGCGTGGGGCGTGGGCAGCTGAGCCCGGGACGTTTACAGTTCTGTTCCTCTTAATGTGTTTATGTACAGCCCATGTTAAAAGCAGTTTCTACTGGAAGCGAACTAGGCTATTTTTACTTCTCCCATGATATTATTGTTTTATGTATAATACTTGGCACCATAGAACAGTAACAAAAGACAGACGAAACGGTTTACAAAATTCTTAAAAGGTACAACCACGCCGGCTATGACCTTCACATTCAGGTCTAATATTACACAGGAGAAGGCAGAGGAGCGACGGCTGCTAGTGTAGCCAGGTGGACCGGCGCTCACCACCCACGATGCACTGCCCGGCACGTCACCTGTTCTGCAGGTATGTGTGTGACGTTCACGTAACCGAACTCCTAGACTCCGATTCTACCCGCTGACAGGACACTCATACTGGAAAGCATATTTAGCATAAGTTTTGGTAAGATTTATAAATTATTTTAAAAAGTATATATTTATATATATTTATATATAAAACTGGGAAGCAGCCGCAGTGTGATTCAGACACCATGTACATGGCAGTGGAAGGAACAACACAGGGGGGCCGTCGGCTGGAGCCAGGGCCCTCGCTGTCCTCACAGTGACCACGCTCCCGCCCGGGCACGCCTCCAGCTGGCAGAGGGGACATTGGACACCCGTGGGTTCCCACGCTTGACAATTATTACAAACTGAAAACTGTGAAGTCTAAAATACAGAATCTCTGCTGTCTATTAGAGTTTTGGCAACAGGCCTGTGACTTATTAAAAAACCCCATATTTCTACTTAATGTCACACGAACAGACAAGACAGTGAGGTATGTGAGGCCCCCGGGGGCCGGAGGCTGAAGCGAAGTGTGGGCCGGCCGGCTAGCGGGTGGCTCGGGCGGGCGGGTTAATCGGCGCAGCTGCTGAGTGTGGGTTTCCGTGGACGCGACTTCCATCTGCTCCTCACGCTACAGGCGGGGCTGGCGAAGGGTCCTCTCGTGTCGCCCGCATCGCCTCCTGCAGCGGAACCCGTGGTTTGTTAAAGGGACAGACACACCGGGAAAAGCTCAGAAAAGGTGAACTCAAGGGAAGGAGCCATATTTACCACACGTCACTGCACGACACAACACTTGTGCACGTGTGCGTGAGCTTTACCTGCCCCGGGCGCCACGCGGAAGGCCAGGAACACGGGCTGCAGCGGGAGAAGAGGAGGCCGTCAGGACCCCCGCGCCCGCCCCGCCCTCACACCCGAGCCCGCCCCCGCCCCCGCGCCTGCCCTCGCACCCGAGCCCGCACCCGCACCCGCCCGCCCTCGCAGCTCTGGGCTGCCAGAACCGAGGAGCTGGTGACCTGGGGGCCAAGGCCGGTGCCCCAGCTGTGCACGGAGCCAAGCTGGCAGGAAGTGCAGCCAGGCTGGACGACCAGGGGCTCAGGCAAAGTGCCTTCGTGTTTTGTAAAGAGGTATTATTTCCAGATAAAACCCGATCTGAAAACTGCTGACTGTGCCCCAAATGATGGGCTGGGGCAGAGTTCCCGTCCCCGCCTGGCTCCGCCCCGGTCGGGGGCCAGTGTGGGAGTGGTCTCAGGATGGGACCCCGTCAGTGAGGATGCTGGGCTCAGGCCAGGGGTCTGCAGTCAGTCCCTGCAGAGCGGACTGACAGCGGCCCCGCCCGCTGAGGCTGGCTCGGCAGGAGAGCCACAAACACCTGGAATGCAGGTGTGAGAAATGGCCTAAGAAGCAATCGAGGAGACGCAGTATAAATATTTTACAAAGAGTTAAACTGTGTATTTACTCTATTGTGCCTGGTCCTTTCTGCCCTCTTATCTACCCCCTAGCGGCCTGCCACCAGGTATTTCATTAAAGTTAAGTGACACAGACAACTCGGCCTGTCCCGTGCGGCCAGACCCAGGAGGCAGAGAAGCCGCCGCTGGCCCCGCAGGTCCAGGCCCCCCCCCCCCCCCCCGCCCCAGGCCGGGGCGGTGGCATCACCTTGTGGTCTCCCATGCAGACGTTGGGCCCGATGTGGTCGTAGGTGACAACCTTCTCCTCGCTCTCCGACTGGGAAAAGCAAACAGAGGTGGTGTGGGCGGCGGGCAGGCCAGCGGTCCCCCGGCCCGCGAGTGAGTGGCCGGCGGTGGCAGCTTCTGGCGGCCGTGGCAGCACCTCGGCACCCACACCCACTGCATAACCGCAGTGCCCAGCAGAGACCTGATTTGGGGTTCCAGGGGGAAGAGCTTGCCCTGGCAGCCAGCCAGCCCTGCCTGGGCCAGGGGTCACCCACAGCCGAAGCCCCGGGGCCTCTGCAGTCACAGCGGAATCCTCTTCGGCAGTGGGAGCCCGAAGCCCGGTTTACTTTGCTGCGTGCTCACCTGCCCGGGAGTGAGCACCCCCGTCCCTCACCATCGCAACGCCGGCCCGCGATGGGGACACGCATCAGCGGCCGTGGCAATTTACACAGGCAGCAAAAAACGGCCTGTTTCCACCCGCCGGTCCCGAGACACAAACAAATGACGGGCGGCACACCTCGCCGAGCATCCGTCACCGGCCTGCAGGCTGCCCCGCCGGCGGCGCTGGCGGGCGGGGAGCAGCCGGGACGCGGTGACGAGGAAACCGAGCGTGGCATGATGGATGAGGCCGAGGAAGCAGCCTGGCACATCTGTGGCCTGTAACGCCCGCCGCCCAGCATCCCCCAGGGCATCCAATCTCGTACCCGGAACTGGAGATGTGAATGCGAACAGCCAGGGCAGGGCGTGTGGCCCCGGCAGCTTCTCCCCACCGGGGTTACCCGGCAGCTGCCTTAGTGCAAATGCCCTTTCCTAGTTCTCCAGTCTGTCCAGGTAGGTGACACCTGTCTCATTCCAGAAGGGACCTGTTCTGGCCGGCAGCCTGTGCTCAGCTTGCCCATCAGGCGTGAGCCCTGCCTACGGTGGGGGGAGGGGGAGTGGGGTGAGAGGGGTGCAGGGGGGCCGCTGCCAAGGCTCCTGGCCCCGCCCTCAGAGTGAGCCCTCAGAATAAGTGCCAGCCTCCGCCTCAGGCTTCCTCCCCAGGGTGCTCCAGGCTCAGGGCCCAACCGCCACCAAAAGGCGACGGGGGCTCAGTAGGGACTGCAGGGTCGAGCTGGGCAGGGGTCGTGTGGCGTGTGGGGTGGGACAGGTGATGGGGGGGGGAACTTGAGGCGGCACATAAGCACTCTGCCCTCCTGCCTGCAGCCCGTTCCCACTGAGTGAAGTCAAGGGGCGGGGCAGTGGGTCACCGTGTGCCTGCCCTCTCCTCCCCACCGTCTGTATCACACAGACCCCCCTCTCCTCCCCACTGTCTGTATCACACAGACCCCCCCTCCTCCCCACTGCCTGTATCACACAGACCCCCCTCCTCCCCACTGCCTGTATCACACCCCCCCTCCTCCCCACTGTCTGTACCACACAGACCCCCCCCCCCCCCACTGTCTGTATCACACAGACCCCCCCTCTCCTCCCCACTGTCTGTATCACACAGACCCCCCCCCTCCTCCCCACTGTCTGTATCACACAGACCCCCCCCCTCCTCCCCACTGTCTGTATCACACAGACCCCCTCTCCTCCCCACTGTCTGTATCACACAGACCCCCCCTCCTCCCCACTGTCTGTATCACACAGACCCCCCCTCCTCCCCACTGTCTGTATCACACAGACCCCCTCTCCTCCCCCCTGTCTGTATCACACAGACCCCCCCCTCCTCCCCACTGTCTGTATCACACAGACCCCCCTCCTCCCCACTGTCTGTATCACACAGACCCCCCCCTCCTCCCCACTGTCTGTATCACACAGACCCCCCTCTCCTCCCTGTATCACACAGACCCCCCCTCCTCCCCACTGTCTGTATCACACAGACCCCCTCTCTCCCCACTGTCTGTATCACACAGACCCCCCCCTCCCCACTGTCTGTATCACACAGACCCCCCTCTCCTCCCCACTGTCTGTATCACACAGACCCCCCCCTCCCACTGTCTGTATCACACAGACCCCCCCCTCTCCTCCCACTGTCTGTATCACACAGACCCCTCTCCTCCCACTGTCTGTATCACACAGACCCCCCCCTCCTCCCCACCGTCTGTATCACACAGACCCCCCTCTCCTCCCCACTGTCTGTATCACACAGACCCCCCCCTCCTCCCCACTGCCTGTACCACACAGACCCCCTCTCCTCCCCACTGTCTGTATCACACAGACCCCCCCCTCCTCCCCACTGTCTGTATCACACAGACCCCCCCTCCTCCCCACCGTCTGTATCACACAGACCCCCTCTCCTCCCACTGTCTGTATCACACAGACCCCCTCTCCTCCCCACTGTCTGTATCACACAGACCCCCCCCTCCTCCCACCGCTGTATCACACAGACCCCCCTCTCCTCCCCACTGTCTGTATCACACAGACCCCCCCTCCTCCCCACTGCCTGTACCACACAGACCCCCCTCTCCTCCCCACTGTCTGTATCACACAGACCCCCCCCCTCCCCACCGTCTGTATCACACAGACCCCCCCTCCTCCCCACTGTCTGTATCACACAGACCCCCCTCTCCTCCCCACTGTCTGTATCACACAGACCCCCCCCTCCCCACTGTCTGTATCACACAGACCCCCCTCTCTCCCACTGTCTGTATCACACAGACCCCCCCCCTCCTCCCCACTGTCTGTATCACACAGACCCCCCCCCTCCCACTGTCTGTATCACACAGACCCCCCTCTCCCTCCCCACTGTCTCCTTGGCGGACGGGGACATGAGGACTCGGTCGCACCAGGCGGGGCACCGGGTGTTCATGTACTGCCGGCCCTGGCTGCAGTCCTCGCTGTACGGGTAGCTGCGGGGACAGGACGCAGCAGGTCAGAGCCAGCCCGGCCCCTCCCGGCCGCTGCTCCTCGTGCCACGTGGGGCCCTTCCGATTCTCTCCCGAAGGCCCTCGGGACGGCCAATGTTATCCAGGGAAGGAACACCATACAGAAGTTTCTGGAACAGAAATTCAAACTCACAAGTCCTTTAAAAAATGAGGTCATCTGTCAACTCTGCTTTTGTGTTTGGACATGGTCTACAGTGCAGTAAAATGCGTGGGGAAAAACAGTGGCAGGACCTCACGTGTCTTGGTAATGCGGCGTGTCCAGCCCCCCTGGCACCCCAGTGAGCTGGCAGGTGACTTTGCTGGGGGACTCTGGCCCTGAGGGACCTGTGGAAGTGGGGCCCGCCTGGCCACATGCCCTCTTCCCCACAACCTGCTCCCGCCTCAGTTCACATCTCAGGTGGCGTCCAGGTGGCCAGGCCACGGCCTTGGGGTCATCCTTGTTGGAGACTGTCCCTCCCTAGCCTTCCGGGCCTCACTTCACCGACCACTTGGCCACCAGGAGAGGCCGAGAGGCTCCCTGAGGAACAGAGCCACCACAGCCAACCAGCAGGCCGGCGAGTGACGCAAACACGGTGACAACCAGGTGGAGGTGCCACCAGCCCCGAGGTGGGCCTGTGGCCACCAGCTGTGCACAGTGCTTTGTCCTCAGACACTGGCTACCTGTGCGGTGTCCTGCAGCTGCCTGTCCAGGCCCCTCACATCCCTCCACCTGCGGGCAGCTCCCTCCCATTTCCGGAACTCACTGGAACAGTCTGCCCCGGGTCTGGGAGCCCAACGGGCCCCCCTCGGTGCATGTGAACCTGCGAGCCCCGCCGCGTGGCCTGACCGCCTGGCCCGGCGGAGGGCGAGCGCTGGCCGTGCAGTGCGGACGCCCGACTGCGGGCACCTTGTACGGCCTTCGCTAGGGACGCCATTTCCCCCGTGGAAGCCCGATTGCTTGTGGAGGTCAATCCCAGAGAACGCTACGGTGTTCGCTGTGAACGGCACCTTGTTCCCTATTACATTTCCTGCTTCAGGAAAAGAGGAGAATGTGATTGGCTCTCCGGGCTGCTCCTGTCGTGAGCACCGGCCACCTCCCGGTCCTCCGCTCTGGGCCTTGAGCCCCGAGTTGTCCCTGTGCCTCAAGCACTGAACAGGCCGCTGGGGTTCTCACCGTACCTGGTGCTTCTGCCGAGTTCACTGCTCCACCCCCCCGGCTCTCTCCAGAGATCTGTGACCCGGCCGTGCTGGGGACCCCGGCTTTATTCACCACAGACCCGGCGCAGAGTGTGGTTCACACAACAGCTCCCACGTCCACCACCACCGCCAGCCCGGCTCCCACAGGCTCCTCCCAGGACAAGCGGCAGCACGGCCCGCCTGTCTCCCCATTCGGGCCTCGTCCAGGGTTTCTGTTCAACCGACAGGGACCTGCCAGCCAGTCAGATGCCTGCAATGGGGCCCACACAGGCCTTCCCCTTTCCAAAGGGACAACATGCTAGGTCACTGAGCACCCCCACTAGGGCCCAAGGTCAGGGAGAGGTCAGAGGTCCCGCAGGCTGGGAGCCCGCCACCAGGCTGCAGGTTGGGAGGGAGTCGGGAGGGTCTCTGCTAAGAAGCGGCTGCGAACAAGTTTACCCAGAGGGAGTCTGTGGCCCTGGGACATCCTGATGGCCCCAACACTGCCTCCCGGGCCTGCTTCTTCCCTGCGGCCAGCCTCTGGTGGCCTCGGAGCCGGATGTGGTGAGTCAGGTGCTTCCTGCCACCTCAGAGCATCCCATCGCTGCCCTGTGGTGCGTGAGGGGCGTCCAATCACGTGGCTTCCTGGCCTCAGCCCCGTTTGGGGCTTCAGACGAGGGGCAGGTACGTGGCCAGACGTGCTCCCAGGAGTCGAAGGAGCCAGCTGCAAAGGGCCACGCGGGGATGCGTCTCAGCAGGCAGGGCTGACGCCCGCCCAGGTTCTCCTCAGCTGCAGTGCGACACTCCCTCCGACAGACACTCCCCTCCCAAAAGCACCTGCGGTCGGTCGGTCGGTCGGGCCTGCCTGAGGCTGACACACCCCAAGTCCAAGGTGCGGTGCAAATCCAGCAGGGCCCAGTGTGAACAGCCCACCAAAGGCGACTTTTAGCAGCCAGTGAGCGACGGTTCCTGCACAACGTGGGGCCGCCAGAGCACTCTGGGTCTGCCTCCCCTCTGTTCTGGGCGGGGGGGTGGGGGGGGGGGGGACCCGAGAGCCCAGAGTGACAGCCAGTCCCTCACCCGATAGCCTGGATGTGGGAAGCTGGCGGATGGGGCGCGGGCCCTCCCCGGGCAGAGCGGGCCCTCCCCAGCCGCTCCCAGGACCAGGCCCGGAGCCAAGAGAGCGCTGCCGTCTGGATGGGTCTGGGGAGGCCAGCGTGGCCCAGAGGAGGGGAGCCTGGCGGTGTCACGCCCTTTTCTCCCTGGCCAGGCGTGGGGTGCGGGTGCGGGGAGGTGCTGCCCAGGCCGGCCCGGTCCCTGGGGAGCTGACATTGATTAATAGGGTGCTGGCTGTGCACTCAGACTTATCTGAAAGCAAACCCCATGCAGGGTGGGGACGCGGACAGCGGAGGAGAAATCGCCATAATGAATGGCAGGGTGATAAAGCTAACAATCGCCCACCTGTCCTTGGGGAGCCTCGCCCTTCCCTGTCCCTGCACCCCAGGATGTGGGCAGTGGCCCCTTTGCTGGGAGACCAGCCCTACCCACAAGGCTCAGGTCTCCATGGGGGCAGGCCGGGCAGGCCGGGCATCACTGAGGCCCAGCCGACAACACAAAGCCCGCCGTGCTGGCCAGGCTGAGTCTGCAGGAATCTCTGGGGCCGTTCAGTCCCAGCAGGAAGGGAGGGGGCCCTTCCTGAGCCAGCCCCACCAGCGGCAGGAAAGGGGGTGCTGCTATGCTCCTCAGGGAGCTGAGGACAGGGTCCTCGAAATCTCCTGGTAAGGAAGCTCCTGTCCCCATACTTCAGCCCTGAACAGAGGCGGCGGGGTTACAGAGAAACAGTGAGGAAGGTGTCTCTAGAGGCTATGCCCACGCTCACAAGCCGGGCCTCAGACACATGCTTTCCAAACACACCAGGTGTTACTGAAATTCCTAGCAAAGCAAAGTAACAAACTAGACTCCAAGGAAGATGAAGGAGGACGTGGCATGGAAACCACCCAGAGCGGCAAGTCAGAGGCGAGGGAAGCTGGCGGCACGGAGCGCAGGGCCCTCCCTGGGCAGAGCAGCTCCGGGGGTCGCCTGCTTTTCCTACCCCTGGTTCTCTGGCCCATCGCCCCTCCGTGCCTGGTCCTGAGCATCTGCACGGGCAGCGCCCAACCCGCGCGCAGGGACAGCTGGACAGACGGGCGTCCTTGCTCCCTCCTGAGCACCAGGCTGGCGAACGGCAGCGGGCCCATCCTCCCGGCACGGGCTGCACAATGTCACTGGCGTAGTTACAGGTCCCAATCCACAGATGGTCAGACCTGAAGTCACGGCTCACGGACAGTTTGAAAGAGCCTCCTAATTCTTAAAAACAAGCGCATCTGCTGAAGGCAGACGGCCTCGTGCAGACAGGTGGGTGTGTGCGGTTTGTCCTGTGTTTAGCAGCCAGAGCCCGGGCTCGCCCTGTCAACAGTGCTCCCACCGGGAAGGCCTCGGCTCCTGGCGGAGGCGGTGATCCCCATCCGACCTGCCCCTCTGCAGGGCCAGGAAGCTCTGTCCACCGACGTTAACTTCAAACAACTAGTGTCCCTTCGCCGGCTCACAGGGGCAGCTTCAGAGAGCGTGCCCACACCCCGACTCCCACAGCCACTCGAAGCCCAGAGCTCCACATGTGGAGGTCGCCTCTGGCCTGTTCGCAGCGGGCTGCCAGCGTCTCCGGTGGGGGCACGGGAGGGGCAGCCTGGGCCTCTGCAGAGGCCTTCCTGCTCCTGCGAGTCCCGCCTGGCCCTGAGGCAGCCTTGCCTCGTGACCGCCACGCAGCCGCCTGCAGTTGTCCCTAATGGAGGCGCTGTGCACGTGGCTGGGCCTGGAGCTAGAAGAACGTGTGCCGAAGGCTCTATACATGTCAGAAACGTTAGCACCTTCTCTAGCACGGCAGGCGGCGTTGTTATACTCCATTAGGAGTGGCGTTCTAGTCCGGGAACAGTAACAGATGGCTTTGCTGGAGAGAACTCCACGCTTGTAGGGAGACCCACGGCTAATGACGTTCTTGGGGGACCCTCATGGGTGTGCGACTAACCGGTGCCTGCAGCCGCGGGGAGCTCAGGGGAGGAAGGCCCCACCCTCTGCACCTCCGGAAGCGACATGCCCACACTCGGGGACAATGTCTCCCTCGCGACTCTTCGGGCGGCCCTTGGTGAGCTCACCTCCACCGGGACAGGACCGGGGTGGCTCCTCCAGGTTGCAATGCGTTCATCCTTGAATGACAAGGGCTAAAGGTACGGAAGGGTTCTGAAGACCAGAGCCCCAGCTGAAGGAGCAGAGACCCACAGGTCCTGTAACTGTGCTCTGAAGAGAGGGAGCCGACACCCAAGGACACCCGTGACAGCCGAGGTGGCCTGTGCTCCACAAGCTCCGTCCTCCCCCCCAGGCAGTGCTGGAAGCCTGGCCACGTGGGGAGCCAACACGCCCTGACGCTCGAGGCGGCACCGGGTGATGAGAGCCTCAGACACGGGTAAATCTTCCCAAGGAGTGACCTCCCTGACCCCCAGGCAGTGTGGCCCTGGGGCCGGTGGGCAGCAGCTCCTGGGCATCATAGGGTGCCCCCACCCTGGGGGATAACAGGCCCCAGTGAGACGTCGTCTCTGGGTGCCACTGGGCAGCTGCATGCCCAGCAGTCTGACCCTGGGGTTTCCGGAGTGGGTCCTGGCATTGGGGTCTCTGTTTCCCCAGGGTGACCTGGTACCCACACCCACACAATGCACACACCCACATACATCCAGACTTAGACCCATGCACACCCACAAACATACATACTCATGTAATATACACACCCACACAACATACACACCCATACCCACCCACCCACACCCACACAACATACCAACCCCCACACACTCCCAGATTCAGACCCATACTCAGCCACATATACCTACTCAGACCCATGCACACCCACACAATAGACACACTCATACCCACCAGCCACTCCCACACAACATACAACCCACCACACACCCAGACTCAGACCCATGCACACCCACACAATAGACACACTCATACCCACCAGCCACTCCCACACAACATACAACCCACCACACACCCAGACTCAGACCCATACACAGCCACACAACATATACACCCAACACCCAGACCCAGACCTGTTCGCACACATACAACATAAATACCTACACAATATGCACACCTACACACACTCATGCACCATACACATCTAGGTAACATACCCATACATATACACACCCATGCATACACCTATACACAGATTCACACCACATATACAAACTGCATGTGCACTCACACACATTTTCCATATATACATACTCCTAAATATACATCCATGTACATGCACACAGCTACATACATAGATATACCTCATGCACACACACATACCCACACCCATTCAGTGCATATCTTACACACCCCCATATACATACATACACACAGGCCCATGTATACACATACCAGCTACACATGCACACAAACCCATATCCCCACATTCCATACACAGGTGCATACTCATATATGTACCCATATACCTACACATTTACTGACACAACCAAGCTTGTAAGTAGCAACTCTACATACACACATGTACACCCACACGATGCACATACATGTACTCAAACCCATGCACACCACCCCACATACATTCATGCATGTGTAGACACTGGACACACATAAGCAAATCAATGGACTGCACACATATGCACACAATTATCCATAACCCACTCACATACATCCTGAAAACACACTGTACCTATGTGTATACAAACGTCTACACACATGCATGCACACACAACCTATGTGACCCATGCATGTGTGCACAGATGCACATGCAGCTGCACAGTACACACGAGTACACTCATATACACAGTCCTTTGGGCACACATCCCATCTACACAACATGCGCCCAACATGCAGGGCATCCATGCGCAAACCTACCCATGTACACATGGGCTCTTACTCCTGTGTGTGCGCACACACACACACACCATGCCTGAGATCACATATTTCACAGCAGAGTCAGAGAATACATCTGTGCAGATACTAACCCTACAAATGCCATCCTGGCCATTTCCCTACCACCGGCTATCGGTGCTTCTGTTCCTAACAGCTCTGCACACCTGTATGGTGCCCAGGGAACTGTACAGGTAACTCTATTTGGTGGTCACAGACATGGCTTTAAAAATACAACAGGACTATAGAAAGGGAGGACTTCCAGTGCGATCTGGGCAGTGGGGGATGGATGGCCACTCGGTTTGGGAGAAACATGAGGGGCAGAAGCTAGCATGGGGCACAGGGGTCCACAGTGTGGCACCCTGGCTGGTGGCAGCTCCAGGCCTCCTTTGTCCTCAGCCAGCTCAGCAAAGCCTTAAGGAAGATCCCCATGAGCCTGTCCAAATGGGAGGGACAATCAGGATATCTGGCCAATCACCTTCAGGAAGGGGAAGTCTGAACAAATCCCAGAGAACGTCTTCCGATGTCAAATGTCTCGGGATGTACTCAGTGCACACTGTACATTTAGAGCAGATTGGAGCTTGAGGGAAGACAAGCTCGGTCAGCACCCTGGACAGTAGTAACTGTGACTCCTTCACCTGGGCCTTCAAGACTCCACTGCGCACCAACCCCCTGGCCACAGGGCTGAGCGGAACCCACAGTCCCTGCTTCTCAGGCTCCCTGACACCCAGCACCCACTGGTCTGGGTGCTGACCCTGAGCTCTGAGCTCCTGGCCCTCTTAGCCAGAGCCTGGACCCTGAGGTCAGAGGGCCACAGGACCAGGTACTGGCCACTTCCTGTCTGTTGTTTCTCTCTGCTGACTCCAGGCCCTGGGTGTGTGGCTGGTCAGAGGGACGATCAGGTCGCTTCAGCTGCAGACCCTGCTGGGAGGCCCAGACACAGCTGCCCGCGGCCCCGCATGTCTGAGGAGACACACTGTGTGCCCTGGAAGAATGTCTTTTTAAAAAGACAGAACCACCGTTGCTCTTGGCTGGTCCCTGTCTTCAGGCCGCGGGAAGGGCCAGAGGAAGGGTGTGCACGGGGGCGCGGGCGCCCGAGAGGATGGTTATGTGCCCGCCAGCAGGTGCTCCTTACCTGGGAGGGAACGAGATGTCCAGTTCATACAGCCTGTCCTTAAAGACGGACAGCTCTTTGTCGAATTCTAGGAGCTGAAGAAAGAAAAGGAAGAAAAGGAAGTCACTGGTGCGCCCGTGTGGGGCATCGCGAGGTCACGGGCGTGGTGGTTGGAGCGGCAGGGGCCTTGGAACTTCCAGGAGCACATGTTGCCCCACAGTCGGCTGGCCTCCTTCCAATGAGAGCCACCGAGTGGAGCCCCCAAGGGCCTGTGGGTGCCCAGCAGCCCCGGAACCCGCAGGCCCGCTGCTGGGCAGCCACTTCCCTGCGCAGCCACACGGTGTGGCGGGTGGGGCAGGCCCGCGGTGGCCTCAGTGGTGCTGCCCACAGAGGCAGGGTCCCGAGAGGGGCACACCATTCCCATTTTGCCCAAACTAAGTCAGAGGTAAGCAGTGCCCACCTCACGTGGGAAGCTGGTAAAAAAGGCCCCGGTTTGCACACCCAGAGAGCATGGTGCCCAAGAAGGAGGGGCACCACACAGTGGCCACACTGGGCTGTGACGATCCGTCCCCACACACGCCCTCGGGATGCATTCATTAATCATGTCCCCTCGCAGCTGGGTGGGAGCGTGGCCTCGTGCAGGGGCTCCCCTCAAAGCCACCTCATCCATCACCCCCGAAGCGTGCGACTGCAGTGCCATGTACACAGTAATTACCGTGTGCCAGGCTGCTACCTGAGCGTGGCAGGCAGCCCCCACCTGCCCCACCGGTCCCTTGGCTGGGAGAGAGGGTGGCAGAGCAGAAACCCCACAGGAAGGAGCTGGCTGTGGCACTTACACTTTGAGAGGGTGACCCAAAGCTCCTTATGCACAAAGGGGACCATTTCCACGCAGCTTTAGAATTTCGGTCGCACATTCCTGTACACCCCATCGTGGAGAGCCTCACACCCTGCCTGACGAGGCTCAGTGCGTGGGGCTGGGGGCCTGGACCCCACAGGGCCATGTGAGCCCACTTCTGCTGGTGAGAAACGCTGGTGGAAACTCACCCGCTAAACGCTGCCCTGGGGCTAGGGCCCTGAGTCCTGGGGATGGAGCCAGGAGTGAGGGCCGGGGGGAGGGGGAGAAGAGGGGAGGGGAGGACTCTGGCTGAGAGTGAGGGAACATCTCGAGTAATGAAGTGTACCTTCAAGGGGAGGGGTGCACATGAGTGTGGGCCAGGCATGAACAAGTGTGCGTCTGTGCTTACAAATGTGTTTATATGCAAGTATGTACTGAAGACACAGTTCTCTCTCTCTCTCTCTCTCTCTCTCTCTCTCTCTCTCTCTCTCTCTCTCTCTCCACACACACACACACACACACACACACGCACGCTCCAATAAGCACAGGCGCGCAGTTTGTCAGGGAAGCTGGAGAACTCCGGGAGAAGCAGCTGGGGAGGCGTGAGCGTGAGGCCGTTTCCTGTTCCTGTTCCCAGCTCTACTGAGCAAGCCTGGCAGCCCTGCAGCCTCCTAGCCACCCGAACCACCGTCTGTCTGGGTGGCAGCATTCAGGGATGGAGCCACTTGACTCCCACCCATATTCCACTTGTTAAGGGCATTCAGTAAACAGAACAGCAAATAAATATCTGGTTCGGAATGAGTCGGAATCTTCCAGCTGCTAAACCAGGAGCAGCGCCAATCTGGGGAGGCCCCAGCCCTCCAGAGTCTCCGTCGCCAAGGTGCCTGCCTGCCAGTCCTCCCTGCAGCACGGCCGCTCCCACCCACCCCGAGTGCCGAGGGGCCTGCCCACACGGAGCTGTCTGGCTCTGACAGGTTGGCGGGCCCCTCCCCTGAGAGACCAGCATGCGGCTGATGCCCCGAGTGCCAGGGCCCGGGGACTCTGCAGCCCGAGCCACGCAGAACGGTGGTCCGGGAGCCCCGCTGCAGGTGCCACACACCGGCTGTGCGATGCTTCTGATTAGAAATTACGCTGCATGCGTGTGGGTCATCTGTATCTCTTTGGGATTTTTCACAGACACGATAACCAATTCCGCAAGTGTGGCCAACATTCTTCTTGATTACAAAGTGAAAAACAGCGCGGGGCGGCGTGGACAATGACAAAGCAGCCGGCTGATCATATGTATCTGTCAGGAGCTATGCCGGCCGCACAAATTCCACTGTTGCTGCCGAGACGCAGCGCTGATAAAGAAAAGAGCCGAAAATCAATGAGCCCTGAGCCGGAGCAGCTGCTAAACACACAGCAAACACCTCCGCCAACAGGCCGAGCGCCGTGGAGATCCCCAGGCCGGCCGGGCCAGCCCCGGAAAATTTAATCTCTCCAAATCCTCGCCAGGGCACTCCATCCTGCCGCCTGACAGCCACACTTATAATTAATTATACAATTTCGATGGGAATATCGACTAAACAAAGCTATAAATCATAGGAAAAGTCAATAGGCATGGACACATTCAATCATGTCCCGGCCAATGATTACTGCTCTTAAAATACAATAATTATTTTCAGGAGCCAGCTCGAATTAAATTTCTGTCAGACGGGTACAAGACCGGGGGCTGATGAAGGATGCGATGGATTTTGGGGCCGCGTCCGGCACGGGCACATCCATCCTGCGACGGGAGTTTGTCCCAGCGGCCGCGCTGCCTCACTGCGGAGGGGAGAGGCCCTCCGATGCCCTGTCACCCCATCTATCTTGTCCCCCGGGGGGACTGAGTGACCTCGCTTCCTGCGCGTGACGGACGTGAGGGTGACCCCCGACATGCCCAGGGTGGGCAGTGTGTGCGCACACCTGTGTGAGCCTCTGAGGACCGAAGCCGCTGTGACGCGGGTGCAGCTGCGGGTCTGCACTAGCTGGCCCCCCGGGTCCCCGAGAAACCGCGGGACGCAGCCCTCCAGGGCCAGGCCCCCCCATTCTGTCCCCGCTACCCGAGGCTCCTGAGGTGACCCAGGTCACGCGTGAGACGGCAGCACTCACCGCAGTGCCGTTGTCGTCTCGGAACACCTCCTGGTTGAAGTAGTCGAACAGTTTCTTCTCCAGCTGCAGCATCACCTGCGGAGGGCGGGCCGTCAGCGCGGGGCGGGGGGGGGGGGGGCGCTCGGGCCCGGGCCCACGCTCCCAGCTCGGGACAGCCGTGGTGGCTGCCGTGGGCCACCCACCCAGAGGGTCAGGCTCTCACCTTCCGGTCGTTGTCGGACTCCCGGAAAATCAGCTTCACGACTTCGTTGGTGTCGGCGGCCCGGACCGTCTGCATCGTGGCCTTTGTGCAGAGAGTCTGGGAAAGACACAGAAACTTAGTGCCCCGCCTGGCTGCCCACGGCCCCATCGCCTCAGAGCAGTCGGCTCTCGGCTCTTTCCCTGACCTCTGTCCGCAGCCCCATCCTTTCTTCAACCCCCTTTCACAGCTCCCAGTGGAGGGACCCCAGAGCAGGTCCCCAGCGGTGCCTGAAGGCAGGCCTGTCCCCCCACTCCGACCTGCACTCCGAGGGCGTCCCGCTGAGCGGCTGGGCCCCGGCCCAGGAAGGCCCAGACAGAACAGCCTGAGCGAGCAGGAGGGCGGGGGAAGTCACAACCAGCCACAGCCCGGGGACACACTGCCGTGAGACCAGCCCCAGAGACGCGCGGGGCCATTGGACATGACCCGGAGGGCGACGCGACCAGAGGCGACTTGAGGAGGACACCAGCCCTGACGGAGGGGAGGGTGGCGGCTGGGCAGCAGCGGGGACGGGAAAGAACGGTGCTGCCACCCGCCAGCTAGCATCTGATTGGCTAAGAAGTAAACTAAATCTGGGCTTGTTTGGGCAAGTTGTCTGTCTTTGCCTGTGTATGTGTGTGCATGCGTGTGCTCATGTGCAGATCACGTGAGCCCCTCATCACCTGAGGCGCTGAGGGGCATGAAAACGCAGCTGGACACGGAGTGGGGGTACTCAGGACACGCTCAAAATGACCAAGTGCTGTGGACAGAGCAGGGCTCTGAAGGGCCGACACCCACGTTCACGCGTGTCGGCAGGATGGGTGGTGACAGGATGGGGGAACAAGTCAGTGGGGAACGTCTGAGACGAGCAGGCTGGTGTCCGGGCCGTGGGCCTGATGCGGAGGCTTCACTGGGTTGGGGCTTAGATATGAATAACCCAGGAAAGCCGTTTTTCAAAAAGGGCTGGATGACGCTTATTTTTAAAAGACCACCGCGAGGACACAACCACTTCTCTCTTCAGAACGCTCCTCTGCGCAGCCCTGTGAGGTCCTGGGCTGAGCAAGCCTGCGCCCCGGAGAGGAGAGCCCCCAGATCCTGGCTGAGCCTGCAGGTGTGAGCGAAAAGGGGAGCCCCCAGATCCTGGCTGAGCCTGCAGGTGTGAACGGAGGGGAGCCCCCAGATCCTGGCTGAGCCTGCAGGTGTGAATGGAGGGGAGCCCCCAGATCCTGGGCTCAGCCTGCAGGTGTGAGCGGAGAGGGGAGCCCCCAGATCCTGGCTGAGCCTGCAGGTGTGAGCGAAAAGGGGAGCCCCCAGATCCTGGCTGAGCCTGCAGGTGTGAGCGGAGAGGGGAGCCCCCAGATCCTGGCTGAGCCTGCAGGTGTGAGCGGAGAGGGGAGCCCCCAGATCCTGGCTGAGCCTGCAGGTGTGAACGGAGAGGGGAGCCCCCAGATCCTGGCTGAGCCTGCAGGTGTGGACGGAGAGGGGAGCCCCCAGATCCTGGCTGAGCCTGCAGGTGTGAGCGGAGAGGGGAGCCCCCAGATCCTGGCTGAGCCTGCAGGTGTGAGTGGAGGGGAGCCCCCAGATTCTGGCTGAGCCTGCAGGTGTGAGTGGAGGGGAGCCCCCAGATCCTGGCTGAGCCTGCAGGTGTGAGTGGAGGGGAGCCCCCATATCCTGGCTGAGCCTGCAGGTGTGAGTGGAGGGGAGCCCCCATATCCTGGCTGAGCCTGCAGGTGTGAGCTCTGTCAGCCCCGCCGCTGGGCACGGACCCCCTCCAGGCCAGGGGGCTGGGGAGGCAGCGCCAGCCCCAGAGCACACTCCGTGACAGGCCATTGGCATTCAGCGCACAGCTCAGCTCAGCGGGTCAAGCCCCCCAAAGTGGCTTTTGGACTCATGTGTCACAAATCAGTCTGGGGCCTTCAAAGGGCCCGGATTAGAACAAGCCCCACAATCCTGAGCAGAGTGGCCCCTGCCCGCCCGGTGCAGCCCGAGGAGGCCGCTCCATCCAGATGCTAATGTGCTTAAGGGGCTTAAGTGCTTCCGCGCAGGGGGAGGGGCTGGCTGGGGCCGCGGACCGACAGCCATTGTAGCCACCACAGGACGGTTCACGAAACTCCTGGTTCTCCTCCCAAAGGCATCTGCTGGAAACGTTTTACAAAACTGCTTTATCTGGCCACTGCGTGCGGCTCCCAAAGGCTAAACATCTGATGGCGCCCGGTGAAGCCGGCCCCCCCCCCCCAGCTCCCCATTCACCAGTTTGAAGAAGTGATCAGCCACCGGCGGCCACTCCCGCCTGCAATCCGCGTGCCCGCTCATGCGCAGCCGGCCTTTCCGGCTCACCTTCTACAAAAGGGGATTTACTCTTTTCAAAGGAGAAAAAGCACCCCAACGGTTGGCTTTAAAGGGCCATCTAGGGCTCATTTCATCATTAGCAGCCACACGCAGGGCACAGGCGAGGGCGGCCTGGCACTTGTCTGGTGCACTCGGAGCGCCGGCTGCTTTTCTGGGCGTTTCAGGGGGCTTGGCGTGTCCACCTCTGGGGCCTTTCTGCGCGGAGCCTGGCGTGGGGCGTGCGCTGCGCTTCGGAGCTTAGGACAAGGCGCCTCCTTTAGAAAGTTCTCGGGTTCAGTGCCCTAAGGTCTGCTCTGTGTAAAACATCAACCAAAAACTTATAAAGAGACTTAAAACTCTCCGCCAGGAACAGGAACAGGCACAGGCACTGGCACCGGGCCATGGGCTTGTCAGGGTCCCGGTGCTCATCTCTAGGGGTGCGCCACAGCCGCAGTGCATCGCCCCCGTGTGCCCACGTCGAGGGCAGCAGCGTCGCGCCCGCAGAGCTGTCTGCAGTCACCGGAGCGGTCAAGCTCTAACTGTGACGTCAGAGATGCCCACCCGACACCCACCACACGGGGCAGGGCCGGGTGGGTGCTGAGCGTGTCCCTGTGCTCCTGGGGGTGGGAGGGTGGGGGTAACTCGTGAGGAGATGGCCGCTGTGGGGGGAGTTCCGGGTGGAGGGCCCAGCCTGGGCAAAGGCTGGGCGGGCAGCGTGAGAGCTGGGGAGCGGCCAGGCGACAGGGGTGGAGGGTAGCGGAGAGGAAAGGGTGTGAACAGGGACAGGTCAGGGCCCGCCTGGTGGAACTCCGGGTGCACAGGGCAGCGTGTGCCCCCCTGGCTCAGAGCCCCAGCTAGGGGCCCGGGGCTCCTTCCCTGCTCAGGGGCAGGAGGAGGAGGAGGATGCATTTCCATTTTACCTCTGTCCTCCACCCAGGAACACAGGAGGTGATGTGTATGTTGCCAGCACGTTTTGAACTGAATCCTGTTTGGTCAAACACGAGCAGCTCGTCTTGCCTCTGCCCACAAACCCTGCGTGGCTGGGAACTCGGGTCTGTTTTCCTTCTCCACCCTGAGTTAGGAAGTCCCGCCTCTGAGCAGCAGGGGTCTGCAGTGCCCCCCGGCCCTGGCGCAGGTTCCAGAGGTCACCGAGGGGACGGAGCAGGGAGGAGTAGGGACCCAGCGGGGCCAAGTCAGGGGTGAGGGTCACCAGGTGCTGGAGGCCGCCCAGTGCCCTCTGAGTGCTCCTGGTCGGGGTGTGTGACACCCTGCTTCGCTGCAGAGGATGGATTACTGCGAAGGCAGGACGGAAGCCAAGGCCACGTGACTGCAGAGAGGACAACTGGGTCGTGGGGAGCTGCAGGGCCATCAGAAAAGTCCATTAACAACCTGCCGGAGAGCGAGCGCCTCTCTGCTGAGCCCCCCGTTATCCCGGCGGCTGAGGGGTTCTGCTCCTGCTTTCCTTTTGTTTTTGATGCGGAACAGACGCCCTGTGAGTTGGCGGAGCCACGAACGCCCTTCCTGGGAGGTGAGGCCGTCCACCAGGGACACCCCAGCCCGGCCCAGAGCCACAGGTGCCAGGGCACTAGCAGACAGTCCATGGGTCCCGCCCTCTGGGAGCATCCAATTTGGAGTGTGAGGGGACACAGGTCTAGGGTGACAAGTAGGCAAAGGTACCCGCATGGAAACACGGTGCCCCCCCTTCCGGCACCCAGAGCCCGGCAGGGAGCGGGGTGTGTGGGGGGGGGGATGCTCACACAGCGCACTCCTGTTGCCTCCCGTCCTTGGCCCCTGAGCCCCTCACACCCAGCCCAAATCTCTACCCAGAGGAGGAGCCCCCACACATGGTGTGAACCTTGTGGGCCTGCACATTGCCGCGTCTGCCCGGGAACGGCGCCTTCAGGGGTGCTGGGCAGGCCAGTGTCTCTGGGTCGCCCGTCACTGTCGTGGCCACACAAAGAGGGGGTGATGGGAGCCAGTCTGGCCGGAGGTCTGCAGGCTGTTTAAGGCACAACAAGGGGGCAGGTACGCCCGGGCCTGGACCCCCACGACCACCGGGCCCCTGACCTGTTTCCCAGCTCCACACACACCGCAGGCAGCTGCTGAGGGAAGCATCCTCTGTGGTGTTTAAGGAACCTGTCTGTGGCCCAGGGGATTAAACTCTGCTCCTTCTCTAATCGAGCCCTGAAGAAAGTAACACATGCCACCCGGACACGCCCGAACCACCACACGTCATGGGCCAGCCCACAAAGCACGGAGCCAGAGGACCGGTGCCCCGGCCCCGGGCAGTGGCAGCCCCTGGAGGGAGCTGACCCCAGCGCTCGGGGGCGCCTGCGGTCTGGACCCTGGGGGCCGGGTTGGGCTGGTGGGTGGCCCCGAAGCTGCATTGTGCCACCTTTCACGTGACCCTGCTCCGGAGCTGTCCCTGCTGACAATGCACACAGAAGAACACGCCGGCCTCTGAGAGCATGAAATCGGACACAAAGGCGAGGGGCAGAGGGAAGCGGCAGCCGGGCCGCCCGGTGTAATTTCGGCCACAAACATGTTCTCAGGACCGGCCCCGGGAAGCGGAAAGGAAAAGCGTGTAGAGTAAATGGGCCTCCACACAAGGTCCTCACAGCTTTAAACAAAGGGCCAAGGACGCGGCCGCCTGAGGAGGAACAAGCAGGTCATCCTGAATCCGGGTCCGGTGGAGGCGCCGGCACTCCGAGAGAGGGTTCAAGTGCAGAACCGTGAGTGCGGCCAGGCCTGTGCCTCTCAGAATGCTGTGGTTTGGGGCCAGCCTCTCCGAGAGCCTTAAAAAGATGACAGCCCTGACCGTGTGGCCCAGTGGATAGAGCGTCGGCCTGCAGACTGAAAGATCCCAAGTTCGATTCGGGTCAAGGGCATGTACCTTGGTTGCGGGCACATCTCCAGTAGGGGGTGTGCAGGAGGCAGCGGATCGATGTTTCTCTCCCATCGATATCTCTGACTCTCTAGCCCTCTCCATTCCTCTCAGTAAAAAATGAATTATATATATATATTTATAAAAGACGATAAGTAAAGGACAGCAAAACCGCCCTTAGGAAGCCACGGTGTGGCAGACATGACTTGCCACGTCTGGCCGATCGGGGCGGGCTCTCTGTGGAAGAATTCAGATGTGCCTCCTTCTACTTGGCACAGAGCCTGGAGCTGGGCAGAGAGGGGTGTGTGCCCTTCTGAGGAGGCGGGGCTCTGCCATCCAAAGGCAGGGGCCTGGATGAACTTGGGAACACGCAGGCGTGAGCATGACCTTCTGGTGTGGGGTCCCTGAGCTCAGTCCACTCACAAGGGACTTTGCTTTCGGTTCCACAAGGAAGTGAAACGGGTAACAGACAATGCCCCTCAGTGGTCTCTGCCCGAATGCCGCCAGCCCATTAGCCCCAATGAACAGCCTCGCTCATGGACGGAGCGTCCAGCACCCACCCGGGGGCCGCCGCCTTCTGCGGGCAGGGCTTGTCCACCAAGCCCTGGAGACTCTGACGCTAGGTCAATGTCACTCCCACCAGCTCGCCCTTTCCCCTGGCCTCAGCTGGAGCCCCGTGGCTCCACTCAGGGGACAGAGGGGCCAGTGGACACTAACAGTGAGCCGTTGGGTTAAAGAAGCCAGCCTCACGCTCCAGGCTCCCACTGCGAGGACACACTCGCCTTCTCGGTGCTGTGTCCCATGGGAGCCACTGAGGCCGACAGCTTGCAGGTCCCCGGGCGGGGCTGTTCCCCCAGCAGGGCTACGCGCCCTGGACGGCCCATCTGCCCTTGCCCTATCCCTGAGTCTTGGGGTTTCTTCCCTCCCCTGCCAGCGTCCACGGGGAGGTGAGCTCTGCATACCGTGAGGACACGCTTCACTGAAGGGCCAGCCAAGCAAAGGCACGTCAGTAAAACCGCCCGGTCCCGCTGTTTTGCTAACCTGCTGTCTTTAGCGAAATTCTAGCTGCAAACATGCCTACAAAAAGGGCTGCATATAAACATTCCAGCTAACGTCTCAGAGAAGGATTTCCAGAAGGTGGTTTACAAAACAGGACCAGAGTCTGTCCATAGGTTTCCCTGAAAACGTGCTAATGGGAAATCACTAACTTTGAAATGGAAAGTGTTCACGTGGCTCTAGAAAACAGGAGCCACTGCAGAAGTGCAGTCTGTTATGCTGTGACTAATCCTCGCAGGGACAGAGCATCAGCAGGTGGGGGCTTGCTGTGTCGTGCAGGTGGTCAGATCAACAGGGCGCTCTGCCGCCCAGCGGGGCCGAGTGCCAGTGCCAGCCCGGCGGCCCGCCTCCTCCCGGGGTCGAGGGATTACGGTTGCAATTCGGACACTCCGGAGCCCGCCAGCACCAGCATGGGAGGTGCTAGGTGTCCATGCTGGGCATTGGGAAGTGGGCTCAGAATTAAAACATCAAGTCAGACAGATAGACAGACAGACATCCTCGTCCCCTGGATTTCTGTCTGAGTTCTAGGAACACCGGACAAGCATTATTGGCTTGGCGACAAACAACTCCTTGGTAACTAATGTCCCCAGACATTCCTTGAAGTCCTAAACATATTCCACCGGTAGACAGGAGGACAATCATTAAATCACTTAATGGATGGCTCCGAAACAGACATCAGTTACAGCTCTCCTTGGTCATCGGTGACGTATGGATCTGAGAAAAAGTGCTCAGACAAGAGGAATTCTTTGACCGCCCCTGATGGCTAGACACACGCTGTGCCCTGAACAGTAAGTGCCCATCAGACAGGCATCCGCTGCTGCCCATGCTGGCAGCTGACTGAAGCGAGTCTGCTGCCCGGAGCGCTGAGCAGGCCGCTAGGAGCCCTTAAGAAAGTGGCCAACACTCAGAGCAGCAAGGGTAACCCAGGTGCCACTCAGCCTGCGATGGGAATGGCTTACATGTGCTATATACGTGCACATGGCTCCAATGAACTCTGGCCAAGGCAGCACCCTCTTGTACATGCACATGCATGTGTCCATGCCCATGGACACATGCGCACACATGCAAGCACACACATGCAAGCACACAGGCACAGCTCCTGAGAAGCAAGGGGGAGACATGGCTACAGGCAGGGTGGGCCTCAGTGAGTTCCTCGGTTTGGGGATCAGGGTGATCTGCCCGATGCAGACTGGATCATCCTGGGAGGGACCTGAGGAACGTAGATGGAGCGGGGAGGCTGGCCCTGCCAGGTGTGCCCTCTGCCCTGTGGACAGGCACCACTGAGTCCCGAGGCACGGGCCCAGGGCACACCATTCCTGTTCCTCTGACTTCCCAGAAGGCCTCCACAGAGCTCTGCCTTCTCCAAGGATTGCCTTGGAAGCCCTGGGAGGAGGGAGACCTCTCGGTGGTCGCTGAGAAAAGTTCTGAGGGCCCGACAGTGCTGACACCACCAGGACCGAGGGGTGGGGCCGGGGCGGGAGCCGAGCTGCCGGCGAGCTGGCGGCAGTTAATGAAAAGGCGCTGTCATGAGGGTTATGTCAGCAGCGGAGGCACCTTCTTCCTCTTTGTTCTATATTGTCCACTGTTCGTCCAGAACAACAACACGCCATAAAGACCCTTTCATCTCCTCCTCAGACGGCTCCCGCTGGCTCCCTCCAGCTTGGTGCCCAGAGGTAGCATGCACCCAACACTCCCTGCAACTCAACTCAGTTTTGAGCAGGAAGCAGCGTAGCTTTCTCAGACTTGCGTCCAGCAGGTGTTAGGGCACGTGCCACTGGCCCAGGACTGGCTCCAGGACAGGCACCGCTGTGTGAGGCCCCAAGTGAGGCCCGCAGGGGACCTGCACACGCTGGTTCGGCCTCTGCTACGCCTGGGCTCAGCCGGTGGGAGGGCGTGCGCAAGGCGGCACAGACCTGCACAGGCAACCACGGATCGTGGCCGTGGAGTGCCTGCCACCAGGCCTGGTACGGGAGATCTGCTCCGAGTCCTAAAGTCCCCATGGGGCTGTACTAGCCCCAAGGGCAGACAGAAAGCAGGACCTAGCAAAGCTCCCAGAGAAGCACTTTAAAGATCAGTGAGCTCAGAACTGCTTACGATTCAGAAAATCTTGTCCCTGTAGAAGAAGGGAGGAGGGGGGAAGCCACAAATGCACTGTCCTTTTTCTTCCTTGTTCATAATTAGAATAATTATTCTGACCTCAAAGTGCTGGTTGGAAACACTGGCCAATGTTTATAAAGCAAACGTTCTGGAAGAAAACCCTCTAATAAAAGCCCCGGAGACTCACCATAATTAAGTTGAAACTGTATTTCATTTTTGATTAATTGTCACAGGCCCTGTATCAAACGGACCAAACAAAAGTCTCTGTAGAACAGTAATGAAAAATAAATCAAATGATGTAAATTCGTAATTCTGTTCTTTAAACCAAGACTCTTTAAAAACTGAGCAAAGAAACTGACAAATACAGCTCGCTGACACACCGGACTCGGGCCCCTCCAGCAGCCCTGCCCCCGTCCGGCGGAGCAACTCGGCGTCACGAGGCCACGGGCAGAAGAGCGTGGGCACTGCGAGGTCCATACGTGCCCGTCCACGCTGCTCCCAGCTCAGAAAAAAGCTCCGTGACCGCTCACATATGCCGAGGGCAGAGAGACAGGCTGGCTGTCGTGTTGAAACGACACGTCCCAGATACCAGGAGCTAGGCCTGCAAAGGCCCTGCTCTAAGGAAGGCTTTCTCCAGGCCGCTAGGGAAGTTGGGTGGCACTCCCTGTCGCTTGTCTAGTGGACGGCAAACTGCCCAGACCTCGCGGGCTCCTGACGCCCACCACTCCCGGTGCAGGCCTGGCTGAAGAACCGCCGCCCGTGGGGGCTTCTGCAGGGCCGAGCCAGGCCGCCCGGCACACCCCAACTGAGGCGTGGCAGTCACACCTTGCACACATGCGCGGGGCCAGCAGCACAGCTGTTGTCCTGGCGGCAGGGCCCCCACCAGGAGATGGCCTGCCCTAGCCCACTGTGTCGCCAGGCTGAGGGGTCCTGGGTGCAGAGATGTGATTGGGTTGGGTTCAACAAGGTGACCGGAACTCAGATGAAAGCCAGCATTTCTCCTGGTGCTCCACATGTGCTCGGCCGGCGTCAGCCAGCATGGGGCGATGCATTGGGGGTTCTCAGAGGGCTGACCAGAGGCGATGCCCTTTTCTGGTGTGTGGGAGGCATGGGGACCGCATCCTCTCCTAAGTTGCATGGTCAACTAGGACCCCACTGTCCAGCACTGCCCAGCACCCCTCCTGGGAGCGTGGCTTCCTGGACAATCGCTGCTTTTAAGTCAGCTCCTCACAGGACACTGAACAGGCCCACCTGGTACCTGAACACACGTGTACCTGTCGGGAACTGGCTTTTGGAAACGGCTGCCAGCCTCCAAAACGCATCCATCACCGTCACTGTCGGCAGTGATGGGCGGCAGGTGGGCGCTCGGCTGGGCCGCGAGGAGATGGGAGCGCCTGGCACTGCTGTCACTGTTTGTCACTGCGGCCAGCTGAGCGCCCCAGCTGCCAGTTGCCACTGCGCAAGGCATGAAACATACCCTCTGAGTGATCCGCCAGCAGGGCTGAGTGGAGGCTGCATTATTAATTAGTTCCATGACGAGTGGCCCCTTAGGGGGCACATGATAATCGTGTTTAATTTGTTTATGTTTTAATTATGGCTGAGGCGGTGCCACCTGTGATCACAGTATCCTCTCCTCAGTTCTGCTCCGAAAGCCTGATTGTATTAATTTGCATCTGAAATGCGAAGTGGCTGATGCCCGGGGGACGGCCTTCCCAGTGCACACAGCGCCTCTCTCCCGGGCGGGTCCCGGCCAAGGCTGCGGTGACCCCCATGACCTTACCGCGGCACAAATGACGGGCTTCCTCCCAGGGCTGCCGCAGCTCCCGGCGCCCGCCCCGCTCCAGCCACAGGGGGACAATCACTGCCTTTGACTCCCTGCTGCCCTGATCCGGCTCGTTGCCTCTCTTGCTCTAAATATGGATTCAATGAACCTCCGTGGACTATACCAGCCGGACAGTCAGTGCCCGGGACCGGGAGGCTCAGCCTGCCGCTCCAGGTGGGGTCAGCAAGGAGACCAAGTCAAGCTGTGGCTTCTAGTTGAGCCCAAAACATAACCTCAATCTTTTCCTCAGAGGGAGGTTGTCTGCCAACTCCAGACAAAGCAACGATGCCGCACCCCATCCTGACAGCACCCTCAGGCCTGCGCACCCCACAAGCCGGCACTGGCCAGGGCAGGTGTGGACCCCTCTCACTTGGCCCTGGGTGATGGGAACGGAACTTGAGGGTGACCCCTGGAGCTGAGAGCACAGACTCCCCCAAAAACACAGGGGTGGGGCGGGGCTGCGTGACCTTCTCCGGCCCCAGGACCTGGTCTGCAGGCACTAAACGTGGTTGTCCGAAGACAGTAATCCGAGAGGGGCCACTGCTAGGGGCAGTCTGCCTGCCCACCCAGCAGGAGGAGAAGGGATGGTGCCAGAGAGAGGCCAGGCTGGGGCGGTGCTGAGGACAGAGAACGCTCTGGGCCCCTGCTGGAGGGTGGGGTGAGACAGAGGGCTTGCTGTCTACATCTCAGTGTCTGCCTGGGGCTGCGCCTCTCCCACCCACACAATTGTCTGAGACCCCACAGGACTGCACACATGGGGTCCGGTCCTCCAGATTGTCTGACACCCCACAGGACCACACAGTGTGGGACGTGTTGCTCCAGGTGATGCCTTGGTTCCCATCTGCTCTGAGTCTAGGCCCCTGATCTGCATCTCTAACGAGTGCCCCCCACCCCCCCTTTCGCACATTCTTATCAGACACTTCACTGAAGGAATGAAGAGGGAAGTGTGCCAGAGGCCACGTGGAGAGCGCAGCCTGAGGCCGAGCCCACCATCACCCAGACCGATCCCTGCACATGGCTGCGTGTCCCAGGGAAAGGGCACTGGGTACACATGTTGAGGGAGTGGGAGACGAGTGTATTTTATTAGTGGGCTGCCCCCCCCCCACCCCCAGGAATGCACCTGCCCCTGACTGAGCACACGGGCCCCTGCACCCACGAAGTAAGAAGGAAAACAGACCGTACAGACAAGTCTCCCCAATCTCACCAAAGGCCCAGGCCCTCCTGCCCCATCACCACTGCCTGCAGCACCTCACGCCCTGCACAGCTGGCGTGCAGCTCGGCACCCCCACAGGAACCAGAACCGGGCTGTGCACACACCTGTGACTGTCTGACCCCAGTCCGGAGCACTGCCCTTCTACGTGATATTTGTTCTATCGGGAGGAAAAGGCCACGTGTGAAACTCTGACCTTTTCCCTGCGTACAAGCTGGGGGGTGGCTCCTGACTGATCAGCCGAGGTCTTTCAAGGCCTCGCTGTGCTTTGCTGAGAAGAGACCCTCCAGGTGAACGGTGGGCAGTTCTAAGCAGAGCAGACCGCTGGTCCCCAGCACCAGCGAGCAGGGACTCAAGACCTAACAGTGCAGCTCTGCAGCCCCCGGTGGCCTAAGGTTACTGGGGAAGATGCCTTCCTCCAGGGTCCTGGCCTCTGTGGCCGCTCCAGCTGATGGTGTCAGACACGGGGCAGGTTCCAACATGACAGGAGCGCTCCTGAGCTCCCTAAGGCTGCAGGGCCTGAGGGACGTTGATTGGGTCCCTGATACCTGACTCATTAGCTCTCCAATTTCAAAACGAGGAGAGAAAACTCAGCAGACACAAAGGAAGGATTCTGCAGTCCCGGGGCCCTCACCTGTCCACCATCTACCTGGGAGCACGCTCTGCCATCAGAGCCCCCGCCCCACGCTCAGGGGCCCCTCAATGCCGGGAGCCGTGCTCTGGTGGTCGGTGAACACTACGTCTGTGTGTGTGGGAGGCTGGCTTGGTGAGGTAGCGCCAGCTTAATTAAATTATAAAAGAGGATTTCAATACAACATTATTCATTTCTGTCAACCAAGGGGAGCTGTGGGATGATCAGAGCCCGCTCCGTCTGTCTTTAAGAAATAATTTCCTACCCGAGACGGAGATTAATGTGTGACGGTGTTTGTAACGAGACTACTAATGGGAGGATAATAACTCGGAGGGACTGCCACTGTTCCATGTTGTTGTTCCCGCCGTGGTCACCACGCGTGCGCTCTGGAGTCTGCCAGGCGCGGCCCCGAGCTCTAGGAGGCTTGCCTGGCACACTGCTGCCGCCTCCCTCCCGACGCCGGCTCCTCCCAGGCAGGTGCAGGGGCTCCCTCTGCAGCGGCTGGGAGAGCTGACGTCAGAGCTGCAGCCCAGCAGCCCGAGAGGCCCCCACCCACCCTCCCAGGGCCCCTGCAGCCACCTCGTCAGGGAGAGCCGCCCCCTGTGCCTGGCCCCCGGCCTTGCTCCCTGTGACACACCAGGGCCACACCGCTGGGACATGGCAGCTGCACGGAGCCCCGCCTCCCAACCTCGATGCCAGTGGCCAGGTGGAGGGTTTCCATCTACACTTCTTCCTCAGCAGGGACAGGGGTTCAGGGGCCCGAGGGGACCCTGGCCCTGTGGGTGAGCCCAGGAGACACACACGGCCTCCGAGTTCCCAAAGATGGAGTGACGTCGACGTTTGTTAAAGGAGACAGAACGTGCCACGAGGAGAGAGAAGCCGAGACAGGGCGGAGCGCCGGCCCCCGAGATGCTTCCTTGCTTCTTTTCAGTAGTTGACAACTTCACTTGTCAAGACAGAACAGCTCCTGCCACTTAGCAGCGGCTGACGGCGAATGTGGAAGTCTGAGGGACCCCCATCCACCTGATCCCAAGAACGGCCCCCTTTTCTGACAGCGAGGCATTTCTTTATTAGAAGTTTTTGCCGTAAACATAACCAGTGGGAACGACGACACTGAACTCGCCCATAAAGGACAGCATGTCTCCGCTGCCTTCCTAACACCACTGAACACGCATGGGCTCCAGACGGTGGGGGCCGGGGGCCTACCTCCACCACGGACTTGGAATCCAGTCGGAAGTTGAAGTCACCAAAGACAAAGTAGGACACTTTCTCGAATCGCTGGTCAATGATCCTGGGAGGAAGGAGAGAAGGAGACAGGTCAGTGCGTTCGCGCCCACTGGCCGCCGCAGCCACGCTCCTCCCACACGTTTTATACCGCCTCCCGTGGGAGGCAGACACAGACCCCCAACACTTATCGAAGTGGCCGTGGCCACACATGTCCGCCTGCACGCGAGGCCCTCTCCAGCATCGTGTGTGCCGCCAACGGGGCCTCACCGACTGGGCCAGCGGCGCGAACACACTTGGCGGGAAGCACAGCCTGCACCAGGGAAGACAGGCTCCCATGGGGTTCCCAGGATTCGGGAAGCAGCTGGAAGCTGGTGTGGTGGTATGTACAGGGACCTATAATGGCAGGACCAGCTCAAACTGGTCCTGCCCTGTTTCCAACAAGGCCTGAAACCAGTTTACCTCACTCACTGTGGGCAACGCTGTGGACACCACTCAGGACTAACACTGTGGACCCTTAACTGCCTCCTCCTCCCCTGCCCCTTCCCCGCCATCCCCCCCCCCCGCCCCCCCACACACACACCCGCCTGGACCCTTTCAGAAGGTCCGCTGTCCAGGAATATCTGGTGCTGAAACCCCTTCAATCCACCCTGAGCACTGGATGGGGGACAGATTTGAGGCCCTCCCATCTTCTTGCCAAATGAACTCGCACACAGAAGCTCTTTCTTTTCTCAACAGCCAGTGCCATCGTGTTGGCCCCCAAGCCACTCACAGCGAGCCCGGCTGGGCAACAGCGCCTGGGAGGGCTGGTGGCCCAGAGGCGAGATGGCCACAGAGCCCAGGCCGCCTTCGCCTGCCTATGGATGGTCCCTCCCAGGCAGGGAGGGCCGCCTGGACTTGCCCTGAGAGTGTTTACGTGTGGTCCCCATTGGATGTTTCAAAGCTGTGAGATAACGGCAACTTATCTTTTCAAGCAGATACTGCCTGGCCGGAAAGCATGTTCCCACCGCGCCTTAAGGGGATCACAGTGTGCTCCATACAGGCTTTCCATTGGAAAGCATGCCCATGGCAAGTGTGGCCTCTCCCTCTGCCCACAGACAAGGAAGCCTGGGAACTGCTCAAACCTGCTGGCCACCGCCCACCACGCCATCCATGACTGTGGCTCTGAGGGCGCGGGCCGAGCACTAGCTACTCCTGTTTCCAGAGCAGAACGAGAACCTCTCACAGGTCAATCAGCCGAACAGATGTGTCGTCTGTGCAGAAGGAAAGGCAAGCCTGGTGGTCAAGCTGCCCAGCGTCACTGCCCGGCTGTGGCTTCGTGGACCCACTGGCTGTGCAGAGCTGTGGGTGGGCTGCATCGAGACGGACTTAAACCCTAACGGGACCAGGCAGGCAAAAGGGTCTTCACCAGTCACTCAGAAACACCTACTCAGATACCAGGGACCCCGATGCGTCCGGCCCACCCTGTGACGCCTGTGGGTACAGCTGTGCAGAGCCCGGGCACCGACTGGGCTTGCTCCCTGTGACACACCAGGGCCTCCTGGGGCAGGCGCACGGGCGTGGCAGGCCACGATCACCTGCTCAGTCTTTGCTAACTTGTTCATCATCTTGAGAAACCGGAGATGAGTGACAGGCAGTATGGGGCTGGGTCGGCGCCTCCTGCCGTGATGACGGTTGGATCGGCCCTGAGGATCTGGCTCCCACGTGCTGTCAGGCGGCCCAGTGGCTGCTCGCTCACCCGTGTGTGTCCGAGAGGCTGAACTTGTTGTGTCTGAGGAGTGGAAACGCCATCTTTGTTTCAATTTGCGTGATTACCAGGAGGCTGACCGTCCTCTCATGCACCTGTTAGAATCTGCATTCTCTGCTTCTACTTGTTCAGAGACGTTTTTGTTTTTGTTTTTGTTTTTGGTTCCTTGCCTTTTTCACTTTGAAGTCCAGGAGTTTTCCTGTAAATTGTGATGTTCACTCAGTCTGTTGCTGGCCTTCAGCTCTGTTTCTGCAGACATTTTTGTTTTCACGCAGTGACATAGACTGATTCTCCAGAAGGCCTTCCTGGCCCCGACCACGAACGGCTTCCGTCCCTCATGTTCAAGGTGGAGTTCTGCGGCTGGTTAACCTGTCTGGAGTCACACTGGGAAGTAGGGGTCTGAGTTTATCGATTTCTCATGGCCCATTGAGATGCACCAGCTATTAAACATTCAATGCTTTCTTCCCCGAGTTTGTAAAGCACAAAATTCCCCAAGCGAATTGGAACTTTTTGTAACTCCCTATTCTTTTCTGTGGATCCTCCATCCATCCTGGACACTGTTCCTTAATCTGACTTTACGGGGAGACCCTTCTTGTCAACAATTCCTTAAAAAACCATCTCGGCCATGTTCCTATTCCTCTTACATATTAATCGCTCTATCATGTAGCTAAATTTCATGACAAGCCCTGTTCTCCTCTTGAATAATATTTAACTATTACATTAACTTGAAGAGAAAGAACATTTTCGCAGATTGTTAATAATGGTTATTAATTGCTAGGTGACTAGCAATTTCACTGTGTTAAAATGGAATCTTTCTATAGAGGAAACACTAATCAGGAATAAAGATGTCAGAGGTGTGGGCAGAGACTCCAGCCTCTCTCAGCCCGGGGACTGGCCCCCAGTGTGACCAGGACAAGCAGGGGCCCCTCTTTTCCCCAAACCTGTGCTGTGCTCACAGGTGAGGGGACATCACCTGCCTCACAGGTGCCCACAGGAACCTAGCTATTGCAGCCATCCTGAAAAAAAACAAGAACAACTTTCTCCTGGTGTTAAACATCTTTAAAAAATATCCTGAGAACCATGTAGATTCCCAGAAAGGTCAGTAGGAGTCCTCCCTTCAGGGCCCTCGGGGCATGGGGCTCCTGGCCCCCACCCTGTGCACAGAAGCCACACGGGAGATGAGAGGACAGTGACGTGCTCTGCTTCCACGAGGGAGCCTTGTCACCCGGGGGCAGGCTCAGGGTCCGTCCTGCGCAGAGTCCCAGCTCCACGGTGCTGCCACCAGCCGTGGGCCAGCGAGAGGTCAGGGAGCACCATCACGGGCTCAGACTGAGAAACCACACCATCACAGCTCATGGTGCTGACTGACTTCCGGCTGTCAGCTGAGACCTCACAGGAGCCTGTTCTGTCGCCCCAGGACCAGCCACCAGCACTTCCCCAGGAGGCTGGCGTCCCCAGGACACGGAAGGTTTCCGCAGCAGGAGGCAGGCGCTGGCTCCCTCACCCTCAGTGCCTCACGGGTCCCTGCGGCCGACTCTCTGTGCCTGGCTAAGCGTCAGTTCTCTCCAGCCCCAGCCCTGGCCCTGCCCCCAGCCAGCCAGCCTGCCCTCCCAGCCGTGGCCCGAGCACCAGCAGTCCCCGCGGCTCCGGGTCTGAGGGTCAGGCAAATCCATTCAGCTCCGTGATGGCCTCTGCGCGCCCCAGCGGCATGGCAGGCTCAGCACAGCCCTGAGCTGGCCGGAGTCCCAGCCACATGGGTCCCGTGTCCCAGGACAGGAGGCCCTTAGTGGACGTGCTTGCCCCACTTGCTTCCTGCTGCTTCCCGCCCCCTGCCCAGCCTGCTGTCCTGCATGGGACCTCTGTCCGTCTCGGACCGGAGGCGGAGCACCTGGCCGAGCCGTGTCCCCGGGGAACCCCCTCTCCCCCACCTCCCACCCCCGCCAAAGGCCGGTGAGCGGGTCTGAGAGAGCGCTGTGCCCATGGTGCTTCCTGAGACCTGTCTGCTGCTCAGAGTCAGCACTGCTTGGTCCTTGGGGAGGGGCCAGGGGACGTGGCAATGGAGACATTAGCACAGCACCTGGGACGTGGCTGAGGGCAGTCTGAGAGGGTGGCTGCCACGGGACCCTCGGAGCCCCTCGTCACACGGCGCTCTCCTCCCAGCCAGCACACGTGGCTCAGTCGACTCAGTGACTTCTCTGCAGCCTGACTTTGCCTAAAGGAGGGGGCCCGTCACTCTCCTGGGCGGAAAGTCTGCGTCAAGCCATCTGCATGTGCTATTTCAGTAACACGAGGCTCTGCTCACGGGACATTGCGGGAGCCGGCGGGCCTTGAGGAGTGTCCGGGGAGAAGGTGCACAGCCCAATGATCAGGCTGTCCCCGCCCGATCGTCCTCCATGCTGCCGTTCCCTGCGCACCGTGGACTCTGAGGCCGATCAAGCACGCACACGGCTGCAGAAGTGGGGACGCTGCATGTGGCCTGCGGGCCTGCAGGCTGTGCGCACATCACGCAGGTGTGCCTACCGGGCACCTCTCCTCTGCCGGTGAGATGAACGGCAGCGGGGCCGGCTGAGGGGTGGCAGGACACATCTGTAGTCAACCTGAGTTCTGAGGACCTCGCTCTACACGGGGAGGACGGCTGAAGACCACTCTCGTCACAGGAGAGGCCAGGGCTCCCACCCTGTGGGGTCCTGAGGGTTCTCGGTGAGCCAGACCCTGGAGGCTGCAGGGAGGAGGTGCTGGGACACCCCAGCCTGGAGCAGGGCCCACAGGAGAACACAATCCAGGGTGCATTTACGGGACACCAGGGTGAGCCCCCCGCTGGTGACATGGGGCTGCTCCGGGGTGCATGCTGGGGCTGGCCACTGGCTGATTAAATGGCGAAAGTGTTCGACTCAACTGAGTCCCCACTTTTGATGGGAAGGGCATGAGAGACTAGGAAGAAATGTGAGCGGCTGATACCCTCACTGTGAATTAGGAAGCAAAGGCTATTTGGCTACTTAGATGGTAGAGTCCAATGGGAGATAAATTCTTTTTTAAGAAAATGAACAAATATCAAATTTCAGATTTAGCACCTGACTGAATAAACTTTAAAAACCTCTCAGCGTCTAGAGGGAGAAAACCCCCCTCCCCAGGGCCCGGCTCTCCCACCAGCAGGGAAGTGCGGGGACGGAGATGCCTGCGGTGACGTGCAGAGGGGTTCGTCGGCGCATCCAGGGCCTTGTGAGACTGTCATTAAAAACCGAAACGTTACCCCACTGCGTGGCTCTCTCTCCCTGATGTAACGGCCTGCGCCGTTAGGAACAGCCGGTCTGAGGGGCGTGCCGCGGCGGCAGCGGGAGGGGCGGCCACAGGCCCAGGCAATCGCCTGAGTGCCGGGCCCGGGGCCTCACTTTTAATTTCAACAGAGTGCCATTTGGACCGGGAGGAAAAAAGCGTTGTTTTAAAATTAATTACCTTGTCAGGAGCTATTATGATTAAAAAGTAGGCCACATCAATATCGCGTGCCTAATTCAAAAAGGGAATTACAAGAACAGCCATAAAGATCAATTTTTTGGGCCTTGAAAATGGAGCGTCTCTCTGTTTTGACAGGTGATTTCACTCTGAGACAAACCGCAGTGACACGCACACGTCCCGGCGGCCGCCCGGGACAAGGGCTGCGGACAGACACGGGAGGCCCGCGCGGCAGACCAAAGGCCTCCGGGATGGGGACGAGGCCCCGAGGGGAGGCACTTGTGGTGGCCTCCGAGTGGCTGACGGTCGGTGTCCCCGATCACAGACTGGGTCTTCCCCAGAGCTGCTCGACCCCCACACGCAGGCGCCCCTCCCGACTACCCTGCCAGCGCTGTTCCGTCCGTGTCCATTCCCGTCTTTTAACTATGGAACGGAGCGGAAGTCACATATAATTAGGGATCAACTGCGTCCACTTTGGTTTCTCAGATCTGGTGGAGGCCGCATTCTCTTATGATTTTTATTAGCGCAAATATCAACAACAGAAATTACTACAACTAGGCTGAACATTTTTAAAGTTCCTTACACGATTCTCCTAATCTTCACATGTCTCATTGAATGGTGTATGGTAGGCATATTTAAGTGGCTATAAACTAACTGGTCAATGTACTTCTCCTTCCTGTGTTGGGCGCGTGTTGGCGTGGGCTCTGGCCTGGCGGTGCTGGCAGCGCCAGGGGACAGTCCCTGCCCTGACTCCAGCCGGCACAGGGAGCCTGTGTGAATGGTTTGTCCTGAGGCAGGGACAAGGAAAGAGGACACGTGTGAAAGCAAAGAGGAAAAACCTACTGACAGGACTTGAGTCAGCCTCAGCGTCACCACGAAGCTCCCAAATGTCCCTCTGATGGTCCCACTGGGTGTCATGTGCAGTACCAGCAGCCAGTGAGCCTGGGTGTCAGTGGCCAGCCCGCTGACTGGCCCTCCCAGGCCCAGCACACACTCCTACCGCCAAGCCGGCTGAGTGGTGCCCACTGTGCCCACCACAGCACCCATGGGTGACACAGAGACCCTCAGCCAATGGAGGGATCGACATGGAGAAGTCACAGACTCTGGGGCACAGCCACAGCCCTGATGGAACAGCGCACAGAGAGCTGGGTCGGGTGAGGTTTTCATGGTGAGGTATTAATTCCCAAATCCACTCTCACTGACTGCTGGTACTGCACATGACACTCCTTCCCACAGGCCACCCCATGTGAACTGCTCATGTTTCTGAAAATTCACCTCCTGTCTCGGCTGCTCGAGGCCTGAGGCCCTGCTATGCACGAAATCGTCTCCCCAAGTCCACGTGGGGAGGCCCTGGCCCCCATGTGACTGTGCTGGCGATGGTCCTTTAAGGAGGTTAACATTAGATGGCTCCCGGGGTAGGGCCCTGGTCTGACAGAACAAGAGACGCTAGAGGCCCTCCGCAGGGCACGTGAGGACACAGTGAGGAGGCAGCCCTCCAGGGCCCTCAGACCTTCGGTCCCCGGAGATGTGGGAAATGACTGTGCTACTCTGTATGGTGGCCCGAGGCCTGTCAGCCTGCTCCCCGCTCTGGCCTGGGCCTTGCTCTCAGGGCTGCTTCTCGAGGCGGGGACCCAGAGGCTGGGTGGGTTCAGTCCCGTCATCACGTCAGTACTTCTCGATCACTAAATTCACTAAAGCACCTTCTCACTCACGCGCTCCTATGACCACCCAGCCCCGTGAGAACTGTCTCGGGCAGAGTGGTGGGCGAGACCACCTGCGTGCTCTGGGCTGGGGGCCTGCTGACAGTTGTCATTTTCACTCGCTCACTCACTCATTCTTTAAAAAACATTATAATATTAGATACGCCTTTCCACTCTGAGAACCACGCCTCACACCACCTGGCCACCACCTAAAGCCGGACACCAGCACAGAAGACCCTCAGCCTCCTGCTCCTCGGCATACGGCAGGGAACCCCAGCCTGACTCTCAGCCGAGTGAGTCCTTACACACTTCAACACCAGTGAACCCAGGACGCGACCCTCAGCCTCACAGGTGCTGGGGAAACGCCATGTTCCCCAGCCTGGTGGAGCATGCACGCCAGACCCTGGTGGAGGTGGCGTGCAGCCGGTCACAGCACAGGGAAGCAGGCACAGTCCAGCAGCCAGAAGCACCACTCCCAACATCGTCCTGAATGTCATACAACACCGAGGACGGCCCAAAGCAGTGCCCGCGGAGGGAGTGGCCCCGGAGCAGGGACAGGGCTGAGCCAGGAGCGCCTGCAGAGCAGGTGCCCAGCGGGAAGGCGTTCGCGATGCCAGTGCCGACGAAGAAAACGCAGCCGAGCCAACGTGCACATGTGCTCACGCATGCCAGCAGGACAGCAATGTGGCCACGGGAGGACAGGCACTAAATCAAGATGGTAACGGGGAGGGGCGGGACGAGGATTCAGGATGGAGAACATAGAGATGGCATCCATGTTTCACTTGTTAGCAAAAGGACACGTGAGACAAACGAGGAGATGTGAACCTAACGGAGCCGAGTGGAGGGTGCACGCCTGTCATCAGAGCCTTCCCCCTTTCAGGACGTGTGAACCCATTTTCCATAAATAAAAGCATAGACAACAGATACCATCAATCATCCGAGACACAGAACAGCGAGCTCATTTGTTGGGATGCAACTGGACTTCAACGCGCCCTAACTGGGTGTGACCCTGCCCGACACCCTGAAAACACCGTGTGGTGAGCGCTGGCCTGTGCGGCCCCGAGTCTGAGCTGGGCTCCAAATAGACATGACAACGGCCACCCAGGCTTCCAGGCTGAGGCCCCTGAGTGGACGGATGTGTTTACAACCAGGACGTAGGTGGCAGGAACGAGAGCCCAGCGTCCAGCGTCCAGGTCTGGGGGACCTCCTTCAGCATGGACACCGGCGCCTCTCTTTTGCTCGCCAACAGCGAGCGAGTTCTGGGAACGGCCTGAAGAGACACATTCAGGGTGGAGGCCTTTGAGCAGGCTGACAGCTGACTGATGACCGGCCCCGGGATGACAAAGGGGGCCGTGGGCGGCCGGCATCACATCGCCTCTCCCTGGGAAACTAATTGCCCTGAATTGTTCACGGCAACATTATTTTTCTGGCCATCATCTCCTTTGAATGCCCAAAATGAGCATGAAACAACTCTTTTGACCGGACATAAAAGTTAAATGTCCCAATGTTGATCAAATTAACTTCAGCGCTGTGACAATGGACTGTATTTGTGAGAGAATAATGGAGGGGACAAAGGGGCGCTTTATGCCAGGATTTCACAGTTGTAATGTAAAAATGTTTCTGTTGAACCAGGCCGGGCCACATCTCAAAGGGGAGAGAGAGCCCTGTCACTTGTGGAAAAAAACCCCTCATTTCACGGCCAAAAGCTCCAGGAGGTGTCAGGAAGTCTCAGCCCTGGGAGGGACACCGGCTGAGGGCTCCGCTCCTGTTTAATCCCCCAAGTGCTGCCCGGACAGCTTAACTGTGTCGGGGAGGCAGGCGCACTGGCCCCGGGCCAGCGGGGACCCCAGGACAGCACAGGCCCCACGTCCCTGGAGCCCCGCACCTCCAGGGCCAGCCTGATGCTCTGCACTCACTGGGGGTTTGTCTCCTTTTTACAAGTTTCATAACAAGAGGTTAAAAGCAAAAAATTAAGCTGCACAGAAAGCAAGATTGTTATTTGTAATAAAACCACCCAGAGGAACTCCGGTCTGCACTTTAACATTGAGAAGCCCATCGTCACATCTCCAGGAGGAGCCCTTCCCAATCCGCCGGGCTGCGGGGAGGGGTGCTCTGGGTCCCCGCCTGCGTATGATGGCCCTCGGGCCTGGGGGCCAGAGGCACGCCCGCCTGCCACTGCTGGGAGGTTAACCACGTCTGAACACAAACTCTCCGTTTCAGAAGAAGCTTCAGATTTACAGAACGGCTGCAGACACAGCGCTGGCTGCCTCTGTTTGAACACAGGGGCCCAGAGCAGCCCTGGGGACGGGCTTCCGGCTGATGCACCTTGCCCAGGTCTGAGGGTACCAGCTCGTGGAAACGCGGACCCACAAACCTTCACGGGGAGATTAAGCCAAGAAGGCAGGCTCGCCGCTCGGAGCCTCCTCGCTGTTCCCTGTGTCCCCGGCCCCCAAACAATGCGCCCAGAGGCTCCCAAAGAGTGAATGGGGCACTGTTGGTGGCAGCGTCCATTCAAAGGGCCGGCATGGCATTGTCCTCCCAATCGGCAGAGCAGAATGCAGTCCGCTGGTGGCTGCCAAAAGGTTAGCAGCCCTGATGAAAGGGCGGCCCGGTATTCACGCTCCTACAGAGCCGCCCTTTGTGCTGCGTGCGGAGGCCGGATCTGCGGCTGGCCGGGCCCCCACACAAGTGACTCGTGGGAATGCAAAGCCACGGGAAAGTGCCAAACCCCTGAGGCTGCCTTCCCCGAGGCTGCAGGGGGAACGGCAGTTTGGGGCAGTGACACAGTTTAATGCCACACCCCACGGGCAACCTGACCGGTCACCATAGCAGCCCCGCTCCATGGGGGGTCCCAGTGAGTGGTCCAGCCCCAGACCTGTCACCTGGAGACCGCGCAGCAGTTCCCTACCGAGGCCTTTGTCCCGGCCGTGGGCTGCTGTCCCAGGTATGGTGGCTCTGTCCCCAGGGCCCCGGCCTGGCAGCTCTCGGGGAGGCCGGCATCGGCCACTGTGAGGGAACACGCCCCGGGCCCCCCTGAGCCTGATGTCGCTGCACACCCTGCCTTCTTTGCTGCCTCTTGCATCGCGACACTGGGTTCCACGCCAGCACTGCAGGTCAGTGCCCGGAGAGAACTGCTCCAAGCAGCGCAGGTTTTCAATTCCCTGGGGCCTCAGCACAGACTCAGCAACACCGGAGCCTGCATGGTGGAGGCGTCCAGAGCCCGCCGGGCGAGAACAGGCAACGCAGGACTCATGGACGAGCTGGCCAAAGGATGTCATGCTCCGGCCCATGGACACGGGAGCCCGCGTCACAGGTGGCCCTGGGTCAGCACCCGGACCAAGCAATAGGCCCCATGGCCCCGTGGCTGAGGCCTCAGCTTCGGAGGCAGGCGAGGAGCTCAGATCTGGGCCTAGGTCTGCTCTGGCCCTTCCTCACCTCAGGTCACCCCGCCTCCGAGCCCAGTCTGGCCACACCTGGAGGCTGCATTAGGGGCTGAGGGGGCTGGGCCCTGGGGGGGCAGGACAACCAGGTACTGCATCCCGCCCTCCCGCCTCCTCTGTGTGGGCTGGCGGGTTGCAGCAGGGACCTGGCTGCGCGGACAGGGCGTGGGCCCTCGTCTCAGGGCCCTGGAGGTGAAGTACCACCACCGACACATAATGCAGGAGGGACAGAACCCACCCTCCCTCCCCTGTGGAGGGTACAGCCTGCTGAGAGAAACCCAGAAAGAAGGGGCCTGCAGGGAGGGACCCCGGCTCAGGCGGGGGGGAAGCCCAGAGGGGAGCCTGGTGCACGCAGGAGGGGTCAAAAGGTCAGAGTCCGGACACAGTGTCAGAAAGAGGTTAGCTGGTGACACGGGATCAAAGAGCAGGAGAGCCACAGTCCTTACTGCTCTGACGTAAGCAGTGTGGGGACAGGGGGGAGTCCTGGAGAAATCTGAGACCGCCAGGCAGAAAGGGGAGAAGACTGAGCTGTGGTAGCGGCTGTCCCAAACCTGAGTGGATGTGTGACTGCCACCAAGGTGGAGGGACGCTGGTGGGAGAGACTCGCTGAGGCCTGAGCAGGATGAGCAGCAGGAGAGCAGCCTGGAGGGAGGCCTCGAGGCCGAGCTCCACACGGCAAGAGGCCTGTCTTTGAACCAAGAGGAACTCTGGTTCCCAAACCTAACCTATCAATTGAGCTTGAGGGGACACCTTCTTTCCCAATGACAGCCTGTCGACTCGGATCCTGTGAAAGGTCGCACAAGACAGCCAGAGACAGAAGGAGGGCCCCACGGAGTCCAGGACCAGAGGGTCCTGAAAACCCCCTGTGAGAGGGAGCGAGCAGAGGCTGCTGGGAGCCCAATCAGGAGGCAGGAGCAGCTCCCCGCCCTCCCCAGAGGCGCAGGCCCCAGGCTCTGTGTGGCCGGTGAGGGCAGAATGCGGACGGAGGCGCTCGGTGGCTCGGCCTTGCTGAGCAGACTGTGCACAGCCCGGTGCTCAAGGGACCCAGCCCCCAACCCTTAGCCCCCAACCTCTAGGAGTGGCAGGGGGGCAGAGCCACTGAGAGGCCCCGCCCCCCGCTGGGAGAACCCAGGCCGAGATGTAACTGTCAGACTCCGAGGTGCCCCCGCCACAGCCCTGGGTCCATTTTCTTAGCTCTCCCACAAAACTGAAGAGAAAGCAGGAGGCCACGCCCCCTCCGTCCGCCTGGGAGGGACTGCTGGAGCCCTGGGACAGGGTTGGCATCTGTGCTGTATCAACGGGCCAACGTTGGCAAGTTCCATATTTTTGGCAAATGGGCAAACAAAAATGAGAAGTGAGTGGCTTAAGAGAACAAGCTGGCAGCTCTGGGCGGTGCGGTGAGCCGCTGAGAAAGCACCTACCTGTCGAGCACGTAGCCCAGGGCCTTGTGCCGGATGCCCGCGTACACAGAGGGGCTGGTCTCCCAGGCGACCAGATTGGAAGCGTCGTGGAAAAGGTGGATGTTCACCAAGTCAAAGGCGCTGCGGAGACAGAGAAGGAGACTCAGAGACAAAGGCTGAAGCCTCGGGCTGGGCACCGCCTTTCCAACCCTGCTCTCCACCGAGCTCCTGGGGGATGTGGGCTCTGGCCGGGGGCCCCAGGGCCACCAGTGGGCAGAGCCACTTGTGCCCCATCCATACTCCTGTCCTCCTCGGCCTCTCCAGGCTGACCCAGGACACACCTGCTCAGAGGACACAGGAGACCTGGAGTGTCCTCTTGAACATCTCTGCAAATGCAAGATCACAGACACTGTTCTCAAGCTGCCAATCAGCCAGGAAGAGCAGGAGTGGGAGGAGGCAGGGGAGGAGGGAGGAGGAAGGAGGGAGGAGGAAGGGGCTGAAGAAGGAGGAGGAAGGAGTAGAAAGGGGAAGGAGAGAAGGGAGGGAAGGGGGGATGAAGGAGAAGGAGAAACGGAAGGGAGAAAGGGAGGGCAGGAAGGAAGGGGCCCTTCAAACTGAAGGGAGAGGAGGGAGGGGGCCTCAGCTTCCTCAGCCAGCAGGTGATTTGGCCCCCGGTGCTCAGAGCTCACAGTTGGGAACCCATGACTAGGGGTCACTATATGATTCATTTCACTTCCAGTAAGAAGTGCCCAAGGTCAAGCCCAGGAAAGGCTGAGGGGCGCCCTGAAGCCTCAGCTTCTGTGAGACTATGTGAGGCAGGCAGCCCACAGCCCTGCCATGTCCACCCCAAAGTCACCTGCAGGCCCAAGACCACCAGGCCCCAAACCCAATGAGACAGGACTGAGCATGGAGACGGAGGTAGACGCAGCCTCTCCTGCAGGGATAGGTGACCCCACCCGGCTCCTGGTGTCGCCAGCCTCCCCTACACTGCAGCCTGTGTGACCCTCAGCAAAGGGAGGAGATGGTGACCGCCACTCCCCGATTAGGTCACAAAGACTGCAGCTCTGTTTGGGGCTCCCCACCTCTCTGGGCCCCCTGCTCCCGGAACACCAGACCTAAGCAGCCACCGGGAGGGGCCATGTGCAAACAGCAGCGCGGCTGAGGGCCTGCTGCTCCACCCAACTTGGGGTCGCCGGCAGACTCTGGCCGCCTGATGGGCACTCCAAGGTCAGGTGGGGGACACCGGCTCCAGCTCCAGAGCCCATCCCAGCTGTGCCTTGCCCCATTCTGTCCACACCAGTGGGTGCACACCCTTGGCCTGCGCAAGCCCATCGCCATTTAAGGTGACACCCCCTCTGAGACTGAGACCTTCCCTCAGTTCAGACCGTGGCCCTCAGACCGGCGCCCCCAGGAGAACAGGGTGGGGTGAGCAGGGCTGGCCTTCGCAGTCAGGGGTCTGAGGTTTCCTGCTGAGCCACTGAGAGCTGCCACCTGCAGGAAGGCCGGGCCGGGTCGCTGGGTGAGGGGTTCTACAGCAGCCGGGCCCCAAACCCCACAGGACCTGTGCGGGGCTGCCTTCACGCAACAGAACGTGCCGCAGTGGGGCACGGGCGGGGGCTGCTTGGAGAAGTGGGGCTGCTCACACCGTCGTGCCCCCAGGGGGAGGCAGCATGGCCTTCAGGGACCAGGAGACACTACTCCGTGTCACACGGTCACCGACAGCAAAAAGGGCCGCAGAGCAAGGGGTTCAGGTCAGGCGGCTGGGACTCGGGGTGGCACAGCCTTTGAGGGACGTCCGACACACCATTTGTGCAAAATTTGTGCAAAACACGAAAGAGGGAACTCCACGAAGCAGAGACGGACAGTCAACACGGGGAACATACCAGTCCGCGACGCACCATCTCGTCCGCACGAAGCCTTTCCGGGACCATTTGCACTGGAAAACAAGCAGTCACACAGGTGAGCGGGGAAGAGGACGGGGGGGGGGGGGGGGGGGGGGGGGCACCGCCTCACACGAGTGCATGCGAGGCTTCTCGGTCAGAGAACACGCTAACCTTTCAGCTCACAGGGCTGAGACGCCACTTCCCGTGCAGGCCAAGCGCACGCACACGGCTCAGCGTGCGGGAGAGCGGTCCGAACACCATCTGTCAGAACCCCTCCCAGCCCCGGGGGAGCCACTAGGAAACGAGGGGCCCCGGTCAAGTGAGGGTGCGCTGCTGAGCCATGCACACCGGAGCAGGCACCACAACGACATCCCGGACGCTGGTGCATGGCCCACGAAGACCCCTCTGAGAGCTGCACCCCCCCACCCCCCGCAGCACCAACTCGGGGCCTGGACCAGCCTCGGGAGAGCCGGTCATCAGAGGAGGGTGGCTGAGCAAAGAACCACGCTCACCTCTGCTTCTCCCTCCCTCCCTCAGGTCACACTGCTGGAGAAGCTGGGACTCAAGTGACTGGTGCCCACATTCTACCCTTGTGGTTCCTGACCTGGGAGGGTGGGGATGGGGGGTGGGCCATGTGGGGGCGGGACCAACGCTGCCTTCAACAGCTGCTGTCAATCTCACTCAGGTCAGAGACCCTCGGGACTGGTCCACTCGTGCCTAGGCAGGGCAAGGGAGGGTAGATGCAGCTTCGATGACAGAAATATGTGTCATTGCTCATGTGGGAGCCAGTGGTCACGCTGCCATTTTGCCTTAATGAATTTTAATTTAAATCAAACACTTAACAGGGTCACTGCAGCAGCCTAAGAAGTGGGGAGAGTGGGGCTCCTGCCTGCCCCCCTTACAAACTCCCCGGGGACACGGGGACCACGCTGAGTCCTCCGCTCACAAACACCGCGTTGAAACGTGGGGTGAGACTGTCCCCTTCCCTCCGGCACTCCCAGCAGGAGCCCGGGGCCTGGTGCCCGGTCACCAGGGTCAGCTGAGGGACAGAGCAGGGGAGGAGGTGTGCCCCAGGGTCAGGCATGGGGGGAGGCCGGGACTCCGTCTGTCTGTGGGCCTGGGCTTGCAGGGACAAAGGGAAGTACATGGGAACCAAAGCCAGTGGTGACGAAGCGCTCGCTGCGTGATCGTGGGCCCAGACTGCAGGGACCGACTGCTTCACGCACCAAACACCTCAGGCCTGAGCTCTCCTGCCACCCACAGGCCTGCAGCTCCTGTCCCACCGCTTTCCTTACTTTCCCTAACGATGAACTTCACACGTGACATCTAAACACAGGCTCCCGACTCTTCCACTCCAGCCCTCTGCCTAGAGCCCTCTCTTCAACCCTACATTGTATGTCTCTTGGCTGTTCTAGACCAGTGGCTGGCAAACTGCAGCTCTCGAGCCGCGGTTTGCCGCTCTGTTGACTAATGAGTTTGCCGACCACTGGGATAGGGGCTTAATCACAAGGAACAACAACAGCCTGTAATTACTGGAATCGAGAGTCTAGGTCAGTGGTCCAGACCACTGTTCTAGACAGACTCACTAATAATCCCTCTGAGACACCGATTTGACCGCATCTGGTTTAGAATCTTCTTTTCAGGGACTGTGTCAGGTGCTGAGGCAGCGACCGTGGGCACCACCCAGCCCCGTGTGCCTGCCGGTCACTGGCAGCCCAGCGCCTGAAGCTCAGAGGCGTATCCACTCCTCACATCAGCCACAGGAAGGGCCCCACCAGCGCCCACTTTGCAGACCGGGGAACTGAGACTTGGAGGTCAAGAACTGTGCTCAAGGTCACAGAGCGAGTGAGTGGGAGAAGCTGGAATCGGGGATTTGGTGGCTGGTGCTCTCACCCCACCCCAGCCCGGGGCAGGAGTCAGCTGGGATGTGGGGGGTGGGGCCCATGTCTCTCAGTGTCAGAGCAGAGACAGGGGCATCTTTCCAGAACAGAACTGCCACCTTGCTTGGTAGGGACAGGGGCCTGGCCCGCACCCACTCTCTGACTGGCTCTCCTGGAGGGCTGGCAATTCACCTTCTCCCCCGGCCACTCCTTCCGTCTCAGTGGGGCACAGGCCCCGGGCAGCAGAAAGCTGCCCTCCCTCCCTCCCCGGCGGGGACGTGTCAACTCAACAGTGACCCTGCGAGGCTGTTCCTAACCCCTGGCTCCTGCACCCAGAGGCCCCAGCTGGCTGCTCCTCCTCCTTCTTGCCCCCTCCCATCCCTCCTCTGACTCTGGACCCAACTCCAGAGCGTGGGGGCACCTCAAGGACATGGCCTCCAGCCTCCATCACTTCTGGGAATGGGAGTCGGTGTGAAGGCAGTCTGTGTGCTAATCTTCTGGTCACTGGCCACCCTCTGAAATCCCATTGAGGTGATGCTGGACGGGGACAGCAGTGGATGGGGTGGACAGGGACAGCAGCGGCTGGGGTGGACGGGGAGAGCACTGGCTGGGGTGATAAACTTCGAGGTTATCACCATGAAGTGAAATTCACGTCATGCCCGGGGGGGGGGGGGGGAGCGGGGGCCGCCACGTCGTTCACCTTACAATATTAAGTCTCTGCTCAGATCCCCTGTTAATAGGATTCCTTTAGGCAGCAGATGGATGGCGAATACAGGCGGCTTCATCTACTAAAAGACGGCATAAATCACCGGCGAGAAAGGGAGGCTGCGGGAGGCTCTCGCCACACAGCCTCCCCATGAAAGGCCTGCTCCGGAGCATTAGTGAAATTAATTCATCTTTCATAGGAGCCAGGAGCAGGCCTGTGATCTATGGTAACAACCAATTTCTCACTCCGGGCACGAGGAAAAAAATGCCTGGGCCCTGATCGACTACACAAATCTGCTTTTTAAAAATGGCCTCACATTATGTGGAGTGCTGCTCCCAGAGGCAGCATCGGAAAGTCATGCCGAGCCAAAGCCGCCATAAATCAGCAGGGAAAGTTTTGTGAGCTTTATATGCAGGGGCTGTAATTATTTGGAATTGCCTCCATCATGGTAATTACATTTAGATTATCCTTAAGTGATGGTAATAAAAGAAACGGAAATCTGTCTTAAACTAATTCCCTCCCCCAAAATGTGTTCAAATAAAGCGGAAAGACCGGCCTGAGGCCCAGAGCAGGGAGGAGCGGGCCGCAGCGGCTGCCACAGCGCGGCATCCCCACACCGGCCGCACTGACGTGGCGCCGGGTGCCCGGCCAGGACGGACCACTTTCCACCGATGGCACAGAGCCGAGGGACGCCTCGCACCCCTCACGGTGCCTCGTCACTCACAGGACCTTGGAGGTGACAGTGCTCTCAGTAAGATTTCCCTTCAGTCACTTTAAGGGACTCACACGGTACCCCTGGAGACAACTCACTTCTGGAAACGGTGTGACCTCATCTCCAGAGACTCCTGTCTGAGGCGCACGCACAGATGCCGAGCCAGTTTCTCATGAGGCAACGTCACATCCAAGGGAACAACCACAGCCCCCCTGCAAAGCCAATGCTAGGGCATGGCGGCCCCCTCATCCCACCACATGCTGCTCTCCAGGGGAGGGATCGGGGTGCCCCCAGTGATGGTGTGGTCACCCTGCAGATGTAGCAGTGTGGTTACGTTGGGGTCAAGTCGGCTAAGGACAGGCTTCAGGTTTGGACCCAGGCCACTTGTCCCAGGGGAGGGAGGCAGCCCCTTGCTGTCTGTCCCTAGGGAGCCAGGCTGGCACCTTGGGAACAGCACACTGACCCTGGGCATCAAGGCCAAGGGCCACACCCCATCCCACCAGGGTGTCTGCCCTCTCTCAGGGACATGCAAGGAGGTGGACACCACAGCTGAGGTCCCCAGACCTTGTCCCCTAGCCACACGGTCAGCCTGAGCTCCGGCCTCTACTCCCTGAGCCTGGGCCATGGAGGGAGGGGAAATGGGAGCCCTGACTGATGTGCTGAGCCTGGGAGCGAGTCCTGAGTGCCAGAGGCTTCTCCCCAGGAACCTGGGTCCTCCAGGGGAGCCCCCCAACCAGGCACGCACTGCTCAGCCTCCCCTTCCTCTGTCCACCTCACACAGTGACTGTCACAGAAGCCCCTTCTTCAGGGAGCATCACCACTCAGGGCTGACAGACACTGGCACCTACTTCTGTGACCCCATTTCTAAGGATGAAGATGCAGTGAGAGTCACCAACAAGTGACAAGAGGACAAGACCCCAGGGGGACTATGTGAGTCCTTGGGGGGCGGGCCGAATGCTGGGGTCCGTCATAAGCTGGGTATCAGCATCCCTAATACTGAGCGGGAACAGTGTCCCTGATACTGAGAGGCTGCTGTGTGGGGAGCGGCCTGGAGAAGCACCTGCCTCGTGAGATCAAGTACTTGGGCTACCGGGTACCAGCAGGCAGGCGCTCATGCCCTGGACGGACGGAGGCTGGGAAGAGAGGAGATCTGAGCTTCAGGAGACAGACAGAGCCACGCCCAACTCCTCTTCAGTCTGGAGGCCGGCACCTCCCGGCCACTCCCTACCATTTTCCATTTGTAACAGTTCAAAACTTTAAAGTTGCATATAAAGACTTTGAACTGCTTGAGGGGGGAAGCAGGGGGCTTAAGGCCTCCCAAAACTGGCTGCAATTGTTACCACACCAGCCCCCTGTCTAGCACTGCCCACTGCCATCACATGATCACTCCAGCCAGCCCCAGCTGGCATGGCCTGGGCATGGCCAGCCCATGGGCACCCCTGTCAGCACTGCCTCCCCTCCCAGGTCTCCGCTGGGGAACCTCAGCCACCCTAGGTGGGGGAAGTACCCCTCTGGGCTGGGACTGGACCCAGGATAAGAGCAGAAGAGCTAGGAGGACCCAGGTCCCAACTCGGCCTCACATGGCCAGTGGCGCCTGAAACCAAGACAGAGAGGGGTGAGGGCTTCCCACCTGTGGGTGTTGGGTCAGGACCCTGGACAGTGCCAAGCATGTCCAGCTCTGGGCTGAGTCCCAGGCGCCCCAGGGGCCCTAGCCAAACTTCTCCTGCTGGGGAGGAGGCTGAGGCCCTACCTGTGCCCCTGTGACCCCTGGTCACCCCTCAGGCAAGGATCCCACAACACGGACTCCAGGTAAGCAAAGCTGAGTCTAGAATGGGACAGGGCCTGGGAGCTTAGCAAACATTGGACCCTGAAACCAACTTCTTGCCCCTTGACATCTCCAAGGGAACCGTGGTCCCACCCTCTTGACAGGAGCTACCACGGCCAACATTCAGGGAGGATCCCAGGAGCCATAGCATCGGCTGTGCTCAGGGAAGGTCCAGAACTGAAGCTTCCAGAGCTTTCGAGCATGCCTTCCTCCAGCCTCAGGCGGAGCAGCCAGGCCGGGAGGCCGGGCCTCTGACACTGCGTCCTTGGCCGGGGACAATGGATGAGGAAGCCGTGCCCTGGCGTGACAAGAGGACCATCCTTTACGGAGGCAGCCACAATTCCTCCGCTCCGGGCTCAGGTCATAAAACAAGTTAATAAAGTTGTGGCCTTGCTCAAGAGCAGCTGGGAGCGCAGGTGGGGCGTCTGCGAAGCAGCGGGCAATCCTCACGCAGAAGGGCCTGGAAGCAATCCTTCTTGCGGCGGAGCACACCTCTGTCAGGGAGGCGGCGCCCCGGCCTCCATCGCGCCTGAAGGCTTCACTCAGCACCACAGCCGGCCCCAGTGAACAGGAGATAAAGGACAGGGGACCACCTCTGGATCAGCACGAGAGGGCACAGGGCCAGGAGACTCCAAAGTGCTGCTTAGAATGTCAACTAAAGACACAGGATCCGAAATGGCGTGTGCAGTGCCATGCACATAAAAGTACCAAAGCGACACAAGATGCAGTAAAACCCACAGGAAGGACATCAGCATTTCTGACTGAGGCTGAGCTGGGGGCGGTAAATAATCCCACACTTTCCTTAACCTCTGATCTGCATGACGCAGCCACTGCCCGGGGTCGGGAGGCCTCTCGCATGCCCGTGTGTCCCCCGCCTGGCACACCACAGCTATGAAGGTCAGGGAGGTCATGGCCAGACTGACCCGTCCTCCTCCCAGGCCCATCTGAACAGATAATCATCTCCCTGCATCGCTGGGGATGGGTCCTCTCCCAGAAAATAAGCATTAGAAAATTTACCAGCGGTTTGAACAACGAACACTGCAGATTCTCTCAGCTTTTACCTAAGACCACCCATGAACACTTCAGATCTTCCCAGAAAGAGAACGTGGGAGCGTGGCAGCAGAGAGGTGATCCCCACCATGATATGAAGACCCCGTGTCCTAAATGTCCCCTCTCACGCGACCACCCTGAAACGGAAGTGCTCCGGGAGAAGGTGGCCGCACCTCGGGGAAGTAGTCCTGCGGGAACTTCTCTTTCTCCAGCATGGGCGTGCTCTCCAGCGTGTCCGAGTAGATCTCTTTGCCAGTGACTTTTTTATACTTCTTAGCTAGAAGAGAGCAGATGAACAGTGTGACTAACCATGTCACTACATCCCATCCACCCAGCCACAGCCTGGGCGGTCCCGTGTCCCACCCATGCAGCCCTGTGGGGAGCAGGGAGTGATGAGGGGGACTAGACAGGGGGACACCGACCCGGCAGGCTAGCTGCTCCTGGGAACGGGGACACTGTGACTCGTAAATCGCTGATCCGCCACCTGGAGCCTGACACTCCACTCCATTATCTGCTCACACACCCAGCCTGCAGATTTACAGGGGCTAATTGGCATCCTCCGTTAACACCGTGAGTATGTTTCAGAGGGCTGTGGCATTACCGTTCGCTCATACCTTTGTACAAATTTATTTAATAACATTGATTCCCTCCACATCCAGCCGACATCACTCATGTGCGAGGACAAGGGGTTTTTATGTGAGCTGGAAAGAGGAGGGCACACAGACCAAGCTCCTAGCCGCCTGCCGCCACCTCACTGGACGAGATGTCCTGCAGGCCCCCCCGCCCCGGGCTGACCCCTGCAGACAGGGCGTGGCCTGGTTCTCTCACACCAGGACCTGGGGCTTCTTTTCATGGATGGTAACCTCACGCCATGGTGGGGTCTGGTGAAGAAACGTATGAATGTGTTCCTCAAAGTCTCAGGCCCGGGCTGGTGAAGGGGTGCCAGCCTCTGTTCAGGATGCCCTGCAGGGAGCATGGCTGCACGTGGACCCACCGAGACCACCACAGACAGGCCCCCATGACCGCAGCAGAGGCCTGCTGACCTGCACACACGCTCCTCTCCGGGAAGGCAGGCCCGACACAGCTGATGTCCCTGCAGGCCAACAATGACCCGTTCTGCTGTCCGAGTTCCTGAGGGTCGTGCTCCGAGCCCCACGAGCTGCCCCCATCTGTCGCTTCTGGAGCACCATCCCGCCATGGACCCACTGATGTGGCGGAGAGCAGGGGTGAGACAGGAGGCAGGGACTTGAGGCAGCGTTCTGTGGAGCGAGAGCCCCAGGCAAGAGCAAAGCACTAGGGGTGGGGACTCCGAGGGGCTAATGCAGGAGCCTGGCTGCGACCTATACGAGATGCTCGGTGACTCGGAACTAAGAGCAGGGCAGGTGGAAGTGAGCTGCTCCCCAAGTGCTGGGCTGTGCCTGCCGTGTCCCTGGTCTCCCAAGGTCCCTCAGCGCATCGCCATCCCCTCGGGAAGCATCAGAGGGAGATGGACCCAGTTAGCCAGAGGCAGGTACCGGGGGGCAGGTGGGCACAGGCCCGTGTGAGCAAACAAGGACCCGTCCATAACACCCGTTTGCCACTGGAATGCGCAGAAGGGCGTTTAGTCACCGAAGCACTTACTGGAACCACCCATCCATCTCTGCAGAAGGACAGCATTTATCAAACATCAGCTCCACACAGCCATCATCACTCTGAGGAGGTCGAAGGGAGACCTGCCCAGGTAGTGGACACAGGAGTGGGGGCTAATGCCCAGGGGAGAACCGGTGTCCCACCAGCGGTGTAGCAGTTCTTACAGATTCCGCCTGTGCTGCGGGTTCCCATACCCACCTCCCTCCAGGGCTTTTCCGTGGCCTTGACCTCGCAGGAGCCCTGAGAATATGGACACGGACAGGGACACGGGACACGGAGATGAGAACTGAGAGTGGTCTGGGCACAGGGCATAGAGATGCACATGGGTAAGGCATGGGACATAAACATAGGGCCTCTTGGGACATGGCAGGGGAAACAGAGCCTTCAAGCAGAGCATGGGGGTTGATGGAAGAGCCAGAAAGGCGGGAAGGAGGAAGGGGAACTCTGCCAAGACAGGGAGAGGGCCTGTCAGAGAAATGAGCATGAGCACCAGCAGCGAGGACGGGGAATGGGAGACTGGTCCCAGGCAGGGCTGAGCCTCAGCCGGTCCGGAGGACGGAGGAGCCCCGAAGCTCCAGCCCTGGCAGCAGCTCTGCCCTCTGCCCAGATCTAAGGTCATCGCTGCTCCTCCCAGACAGTCACCTGCACAGTGACACAGCTGCCGCGGTCTCGGCTGGGAGGGCTGGGCGCGGGGCTCTGGGACCTCACAGACCTGGGTGGCACTCCAAGACCTACAGCTAACGTACAGAAACACACGCAGGTGTTTTGTAGTTTGCAGTTTACAGCACCAAACACACGCATGCCATTCCTCACTCATGAGGACCCCAGTCCCACGCTAGCGTGCAGCTCGCAGGATAAGGAAGAACATTCTCTCTCTATGTCTGTTCAGGAGCAGGGCTCCTCCTGGCAAAGCTGGAGCCATCACAGGAGCCACCAGGACCGCCAGTCCATGCTGCAGGGGACGGACGCCTGGGGGTGTCTGTTTGGTGGGCGTCTGCCTGGGACTCCGTTTTGGAGGAGCCCTGCATCGAACAGACTTCGGGAGACTACTGTATCTAACCTTGGTCCTACAACCTTGCTTACTAGTACAGTGTTGTTGGTGGTGGTTCCTTGGGGTTTTCTGCAGAGATCATTGTGTCATCTGAGACGAAGGCAACTTTCCCACTCTCCCTCCAATCAATAAGTCTCTCATTTCATTTTTTTGTCTTACTGCAGCAGCCGAGACGCCAGTATGACATTGAAGAGCTATGGTGACAGGGGCCGTCCTCGCCTTGCTCCTGATCTCAGGGGGAAGGCGCCGAGGTTCTCACTGCTAAGTCTTACGTTAGCTGTAGGTTTTGTAGTTTGTCAAGTTGAGGAAAGTCCCCTCTGTTCTTACTTTGCTGAGTTTTTATTAAACATGGGTATTGAATTCTGTTAAATGCTTTCCTGCATCTATTAACATGATCATGTGACTTGTTAGCCTGTTAGTGTGGTAGATTACATACATTTATTTCTGAATGTTGAGCCAGTCTGGAATATCAATTGGTTATTGTATATAATTTTTCTTGTGCCTTGTTGGATTCCAGTTGCTAATTTGTGTTTAGAATTTCTACATTTTATATTCTGATAGATAGTGGTCTGTAGTTTTCCTTTTTTGTAATGTTTTTATCTGGTTTTGGTATTAGGGTAATGCTGGCCTCACAGAATGAGTTAGGAAATATTTCCTTGCTTCTATTATCTGGAGATTGTAGAAAATTGGTATGATTTCTTCTTTAAATGTTTGGTTGAATTCACTAGTGAAATCATCTGAGCCTAATGCTTTCTTTTTAAAAGGTTATTAATTATTGATTCAGTTCTCTAATACTGTGGTCGGCAAACTGTGGCTCACGAGCCACATGTGGCTCCTTGGCCCCTTGAGTGTGGCTCTTCCACAAAATATCATGGCCTCGACGAGTCTATTTTGAAGAAGTGGCATTAGAAGAAGTTTAAAAAATGTGGCTCTCAAAAGAAATTTTAATCGTTGTACTGTTGATATTTGGCTCTGTTGACTAGTAAGTTTGCTGACCACTGCTCTAATACATAAAGACTTATTCAGATTATCTAGTCCTCTTTGTATGAGTTTTGGTAGATTGTACATTTAAAAGAACTGGTCCATTTAAGTTATCAAATTTATAGGCACAGATTTGTTCATAAGGCACCTTTATTATCCTTTAACGTCTATAGGATCAGTAGTGATGGCTCCTCTCTCAATTCTAATATTAGTAATTTGTCTTGTTTTCATTGGTTAGCTGGCTAGAGGTTTATCAATTTTATTGATCTTTTCAAAGAACCAACTTCTAGTTTTGTTGATTTTCTTTACTGAGCTCCTGTTTTCAATTTCATTGATTTATGCTCTAATGTTCATCATTTCTTTTCTTACGCCTACTTTGGATTTAATTTGCTCTTCTTCTAGTTTCCTAATGCAGAAGCTTAGATTATTGATTCTACATCCTTTTCTTTAATATATGCACTTGCTGCTACCAATGCACTGCTTTCACTACATCCTACAATTTTGCTAAGTTGTGTTTTCAGTTTCATTTAGTTCAAAATATTTTTAAGTTTTCTCTTGAGATTTCTTCTTTGACCCATTATGTTATTTAGAAGTGAGATGTTTAATGTCCCACATATTTGGGGGTTTTCCAGTTATCTTTCTGTTATTGATTTCTAGCTTAATTCCATTGTGGGCTGTGTTTCTCTTCTTTTAAATTTGTTGAGGTGTGTTTTACAGACTAGAATGTGGTCTGCCTTGGTGAGTATTCTGGCTGACTTGAGAAGAATGCATTCTGCTGTTGTTGAACGGATTATTCTATAAATGTCCATTAGACCAGGTGATTGATGGTGCTGCTGAGTTCAACCCTGTCCTCACTGACGGCCTCCCTGCTGGGCTGTCATCTGGGAGTGAGGGGTGTTCTAGTCTCCAGCTATGAGAGTGGATCCATCTGGTCTTGTTGTAGTTCTACTAGTTTTGGCTTCATGCATGTGATGCTCTGTTGTTAGGTGGATACACATTCAGGATTATCATGTCTTTTTAGAGAATTAATCCCTTTACCATGACATAAAGCCCCTCTTTATCCCTGATAACTTTCTGTGCTCTGAAGTCTATTCTGTCTGAAGTTCATATGACTACTCTGCTTTCTTTTCACTAAGTGTGTTAACAGAGTATATTTTTTTTCTAGCCTTTCTTTACTTTCATCTATCTATCTGTCTGTCTGTCTATCTATCTATCTATCTATCTATGGCTTTCTAGTAGACAATAGTTGGATCTTGTTCTTTTTTTTTTAAATCACTCTGTTTTTTAATTGGTGCATTTAGACCATTCACATTTAAAATAATTATTGATGTAGTTGAACTCATACCTTCCATATTTATAGCTTTTCTATTTATGGCCTTTATTCTTTGTTTCTTTTTCTCTGGTTAAATTAAACATTTTATGATTCCAACTTTTCTCCTCTTTTACTCTATCAGTTATACTTCATTAAAGACATTTTAGTGGTTGTCAAAGAGTTTGCAATAATCATCTACAATGAATACAAGTCCATTTTCAAATAACACTATACATCTTCACAAACAGTACAGGGTCTTTATAACCAGTCATCCCATTCCTCCCCCCAGCCCTTATGACATTTCTACCATTCACTTCACTTATCCAATAGCTACTGTCACCAAATATATTGTTGCTATAATACTTAGAACAAAAGTTATCTTTTATATTAGTACAGAATAAAAAAATAAGGTATTTTATTTTATCATTTATTCCTTCTCTTACACTCTTTTTTTTAATATAGCCCCAAACTTCTGCTCCTGTATCACTTTTCTTCAGAACAAGAGCTCCTTTTCACGTTTCTTGCAAGGCAGGACTACTGGAAACAACCTCCCTCAACTTTGGTTTGTCTGAGAAAATCTTTATTTATCCTTCATCTTTTAGGGAGACTTTTGCGGAATACAGAATTCTAGATTATTCCCCTGTCCCCAAGAACTTAAGCACTTTACAACACCCTCCCTATGTACATCGTTTCTGAAAAGAAGTGGATGTTAATTCTCACCCTTGTTCCTTTAAGATCAGGTGTTCCCACCCACCCCTTCCCTCTTTATCTTTGGTCTCTGCAGTGTGGACAGAATCTGCTTAGGTGCAGACTTCCTGGTATTTATCCTACATGACACTCTCTGAGTTTTCAAGATCTGTGGCTTCATGTCCATTATTACTTTTGGAAAATTCTTGGCCAGCATTACTTCAAGTGTTTCTTCTGTCCCTGTCTAATTTTTCCTGTTGGTATTCCCATCATACATACGTTACACCTTTTGTAGTTGTCCCATACTTATTTTTTCCTTTTTAATTCTCACCTAAGTATATGCTGATTGATTTTTACAGATAGAGGATAAGAGAGAGAGATGATGTGAGAGAGAAACGCCTATCTGTTGTCTCCTGTAGGCATGTGCTCCAACCGGGAATCGAACCCACAACCTCTTGGTGCACAGAATGCTTCTTCAACCCATTGGCCACCCGGCCAGGGCCCCCATAGTTCTTAGACATTTGTCCTGGCTTTGTTTCTCTTTGCCTTTTCAGTTTGGAGAGTTTTCATTTTCTAGCTCACTGATTCTTTCCTCAGCAACATCCAGTATAAGCCCTTCAAAAGCACTCGTCACTCATGTCACAGTATTTCTGATTTCCAGCTTTTCCTTTGTATTCTTCCTGAGAGTTTCCATCTTTCCTCTTATGTTACCCATCTGTTCTTGCATGTCCATCATTTCATTAGATTCCTCAGCAAAGTAATCTGTTACTTTTAATTCCCAGTCTGCTAGTTCCAAATCTAGGCACTATCCGAGACTGTGTATGCTTTTCTCTTCAGGGTGTATTTTCACCTGTTAGCACGCCTTACAGTTTTGTCGAAAGCAGCACAAACATAACTGGGTGGGAGAAACTGAGGCAGACAGCCCTTCCATGTGAGGCTGATGGTGGCCTGGCGAGAGCTGGGCTGTTTCCTGCGCGGTCAGAGGCTGAAACATCCTCCCGGGCCTGGCTCCCGTTTCCTCTGCTGTCACGGGCTCCTGGGAGGCCCCTTTGCAGAACTTCCCATCGTGAGCCTTGCTGGGATGCTGTGGTGCGAGGTTTGGGTGGAGTGAAAATGTTTGTAGTCAGTCTCTGTCAGTATGTGCCCCTCACCTGTGCTTCCCGGCACCCCGAAAGCTGGTCCTCAGGCATCTCCTCTCAAGCAGCCCACGCTCAGCCTCCAGCGCCTGGCCAACAGCCTGCAGGGTCGCCCAGGGGGGCTGCAGTGACGTCTCTGCCAGTGGCTCTGCTGCTCTGGGTCTGCCCCGGCTCAGCTTTGCGACAGTGGTGTGCGGCCTCGCTTCGCCGAGAGACCTAAGAGTCGTCCAGTGCAGTTTGCTTGGCTTGTTGTGAGGACGGAGCTGACAGTGCCGACGACCTTCCTTCACATGTTGAACCCGAAACCGGAGTCACTTTCATCCCCTTTCATCTGTGCCTTGGGGAGTCCTGAAGTTCCTGAGTAGGTACTTATTTGTTAAAATTCAAACTGTCTTTTTGTGTAAAAGTATATTCAAAGTTTTCACAAATTCTGGATTGCTTTTGTGGTAACTCAGTTCAAGGAAGAAGAGTGAGCCCCGAAGAGCAGGGCTGCGGAGCAGGGGGCAGGCAGTGCCCCTGCCTGAGACGCCGGCTTCGCCTTGTACCCTGTACCCCGCACCCCACATCTGCACCCATATCCACACCCTCCCGTTCCTCAAACCCCACACCCACGCCCCACCGCATCCCATGTCCCACACCATGCCCTACATCTGATCCGACGCCCTGTACTGCACCCCGTCCCCTGCACCCCGCCCCCGCAACCCACACCCCACCCTGCTGTGGGACAGCAGTCGCCCCGCTGTGCCGGGACACTGTGAGTGTTTTCACAACTGACACGTTCTCCTGACACACAGGAGAGCTCAGAGCATGTTCAATGGACATGTATGTACTATTACAGCTCTTGTCATGGACCATGTGAAGGCCTGGGTTAAGGCTGTGCTAGAATCACGCATGCCTCCAACATACAGTTTTAAATAAACTGTGGGCCAGCAGGCACTTCCTGGCTGATCGGATTCGGCAGTAAAATATGTGTGCAAGTGGTCACTTAACGAAAGGACCAGTTCGGCAGATCGGCACATGTCCAAGCCTGTGGTGCAGGTGACCGGCACCCAACTCTGCTGCCAGCCCCCCGGGACCTCCTCACCACGGCCCTGTCGACAACAGGAAACACTGGTGCCGGTGCCCATGAAGGCTGTAGCCAGAGCCAAGGTCACCGTGGCAAAGTTAGATGCTCACCTAGAAGCCTGTAGAGGCGCCTCAGGGGGCAGGGCCAGTGAGCCCCGCCGGCCCGGAGCACTGCTCGCACCGTTACAGACCGCTCTCCGTTTCCGAAGGGGCCATCTGCCTCCCGAGTGAGCAGAGATAATGAATCGGAGACACTGACATAATTAGTGGCTCTCCACAGTTATTACAACTTTAATGACATTTCAAACGAACGAGATCTGGCTCACTAGCCTACACGGAGCGCCGCGGGCTTTTCTCAGAGCCGGAAGATGGAACGCTGAGTGGAAGATGAAAGGACCAACATGCCCAATGGAACGGGCGATACTGAAATTGGTCAGATCCGGGGTAACGGCCTCCAGTGCCCCAAGACACAGTGACAAGCCTATGACGCCAGAGGCAGCTCAGGGAGAATCTTCCCAGCACAGCCAGGTGGTGCCTGCCCAGCCAACATGGGACCACGTTTGCCACGTGGCCACAAACAGGCCATCACTTGTCACTTTGGGATAAGCCATCGTCTCGTTCTGTTTCCAATTTGCACATCTGATGGGGACAGAGGTGCAGACAGACCTTTCCCTCCTCCCCGGGCTCCACTGCAGGAGGCAGCGGGGCCTGCCCAGCCCTGCCCTGGGAGCAGAGGGGTGGCAGGGGTGGGTGAGGGGTGAGCTGGCTGGGCTAGGGGGATGCAGGCCAGCTGTCTTGATTTTAGTGCCACCAGAAAGCCAGGTTTCATACGAGGTCCCTGGTTAGTGACTGCCAGTAAGTGACTCAAACCGAGACCACGCCAGTCCCTCTCAGGGACACTGGGCAGGGGTCTGCTGAGAAAGGAAACCCCAGAAGGATTCTGGACAATTGACGTCAGCGTCTTACCTTTGAAGTCAAACTGGTAGATGTTTTTTAAGGATTCGTGAAGAAAATAAAAGCTTCCTAGAGCCTGTGGAGCAAAAGAGAGATCGGATGAGAGACCTGCAGGCGGATATTTCTAACACAGCCCAGAGCGACGAACAATGCTCTGGACCAGAATTAAAGGTGCACTCCTTGTAACGGAGCCACATCATGGAGATCTGCACGGTTCACTGTGGGTGACCCGCTGGTACCCGAACACCGGAGTCCCAGACCAGGAGCCAGCTGCCAGCAGCACTCCCTCCACAGAGGTGCCATCGGGTGCTCACTTCCGCCCCGCCACGTGAGACAGACACGGGGACACGCAGCCTGTGGGCCAGGGAAGCAGCCACAGGCTGTGCCCGTGCCCCCTCACGGCCTGTCACCATCGCCCTTCCGCCGGACGTCCATTTGTTTCGGGCAGAGGGCCCTGAGGAACAGTGTAAGTAAATAAACGTCACCGCGAACATTTAAACCAGCGCCTCACTGAATGTGGTACAGCTGATATAAAATCATGAAGTTTACAAGAAATGAATGGAAAATACATTGTCAATGCAGGTATGGAAACTGTAATTCATAGAGTCGGAAAATCCATAATTAGCTGTAATGAATATTTAAAGTCAAAGTTCAGCTAACTTTTCCAGTGTTTAACCTACTCTATCGATACGGTTCAGGGCCCTCATTCATCACGGCCTCGACAGCGCCTGCACAGAAATGCGCCCGCGCCTGCTCTCCGGCCCTCCGGCCGCGGGACCTGTCAACAGTGTGTCTGACGCGGCGGAGAATATCGACTCCTCGCCTGTTTTGCTAAAAACAATTAAAATACTTTTTTACATATTTATAAACCTGACTGTCAAGAGTGCTTATGAATTCCCCATTAAGCGCACTGCAGTCGGGTCACTGCAGGCAGGAGCCCTCCGCCCTCCGCCCTCCCGCGGCGGTACAACCTCGCAGGGCAGCTACGGTGAAGTCAGCATCGCCCACAGCGCTGAGCCCCTCGGGGCTCTGGGGGGCTGGGCGAGGGCCAGAAACAGAGCTGGGCAGCCGCACAGGAGGTGCCAGCTCCGTATGAACGTGGGAAGTGGCAGGGGACTGTCTCTGAGACGGCGATGGCCTGGAGTCCCCGCCCACCTGGGCATGGGCAGGAATCGGTGCCCACGGCAGATGAAACCGGCTCCTCAGGAGGCTCAGCGGCTGAACCAGGTCCTGGGAAAACAAGTGCCGGCAAACAGTTCAGCCAGGGCTGGGCCTGCATGGCAGCCTGCTCCTGTGAGGAGCGGCTGCACCCCGACCCTCTTTCCCAGCCGACCGGGACGACCACGGCACAGAGTGCTCGGCATCCTGGGACAGAAGGCGACAGGCAGTGGCAAGGCGCCGGCTGTCAGGGTCCCCGCCTCCCTGACGAGGCCTCTGCACAAAGGCGTGGGGCCGGGACAGAGCACAGTCCTCGTCAGAAACGCCTCCATCACTCTTTATTTGCAAACAGATCCGACGCCCCGTGATCGATCATTTCCGCAATCGGGTTGGCAGCCAAAGTACATACCATTAACCTGCGGCCTCCCCACCGGCTCACTCGCTCAGGAGACAGAATTCCTGACACTCAAATCAAGTCGACTTAGCGGTAAAGGGCACACGGAACACATTTTTCTTCTCCAGACACCACAAAAGCGGAAAGCATCGAAGGGCTTCTCATGTATGAGCCAAAGGTGGGAAAGGCCGCTTTCACCCGTGTCGCCAACGTCCTTGTGAAAATGTCACCACTGCCCTGGTCAGTGTGGCCCAGTCGGTTGGGTGTCGCCATCCCATGAACCATGAGGTCATGGTTAAATTCCTGGTCAGGGCATATGGCTGAGTTGTGGGCTCGATCCCCAGTAGGGTGCATGTAGGAGGCAGCCAATTGATGTTTCTCTTTCACATGGATGTTTCTCTCTCCCTCTCCCTTCCCCTTTCTCTGAAATTAATCCTATATGATAAAAGGGCAATATGCAAATTGACTGTCACTCCAATATACAAGATGGCCACCCCCATGTGGTCAAAGATGGCTGCCCCCATGTGGACACAAGATGGCTACTACAAGATGGCCAGCAGGGGAGGACAACAGTGGATGGCAGTTGGGAGTGTCCAGGCCTGCAAGGGAGGGCAGTTGTGGGGAACATGGCCTGCAGGGGAAGGCAGTTGGGAGTGACCAGGCCTGCAAGGGAGGGCAGTTGCAGGGGACAAGGCCTGCAAGAGAGGTCAGTTGGTGGGACCAGGCTGGCAGGGGAGGGCAGTTGGGAGTGACCAGGCCTGCAGGGGAGGGCAGTTGGGGGCAATCAGGCCAGCGAGGGAGCAGTTAGGCATCAATCAGGCTGGCAGGGGAGTGGTTAGGGGGTGATCAGGCTGGCAGCAGAAGCAGTTAGGGGCAATCAGGCAGGTAGGCAGGCAAGCAGTTGGGAGCCAGCAGTCCTGGATTGTGAAAGGGGTGACCGACTGGCTGTTTAGGCCCGATGCCATAGGGATTGGGCCTAAACAGGTAGTTGGACATCCCTCAAGGGGTCCTAGATTAGAGACGGTGCAGGCTGTGCTGAGGGACACCCCCCCCATGCACGGATTTTGTGCACCGGGCCGCTAGTAAAAACATATAAAAATGAAAATGTCGCCCCTGGGCATTCCCAAGAGCACCAGGTCTGAGCTCCCAGGAGCCTGCAGAGCACAGCAGAAGGGAGCATTCCTCCTGAAGTCTCAGAAACAGGCCACCTTCCATCCCTCCTGAGGGACCTGAACCTGGGGTCCCCTGTGAAGCCAACTACATCGCAGGCTGTGCGTCTGACAGCACACCAGCTGTGAATCTCCTTCCCACACTTGTCTCCCCTGCGAGACGGGAGAAATGCTGAGACATTCAGGTTCACGTGACCTAAGAGCACTGAGGACACCGTACAGGGAGATGGGGTGCATCCCATGAACCTCCACCCCACGATTTCACAGCTAGCTCATACCCAGGTAGCACTTGTGCAAACACACACAACACATACACACACACACACACACACACACACACACACACACACTGCTTCCTCTCAGGGAAGTGGGGACTCAGGAGACATGCTCCAACCAACTTAGGCACCAGCCAGGGCTGTAACTAGTTTGTTAAATGCTACATGATAATCCAGCATACCAAAATACCGTAATTCGTTTATCTATTCTTCTGTTGGACTTGAAAACTGCTCCCAATGTGTTTGCTATCGCAACCGATGCTACATTGACATCCTCACCTGCACGGTGTCCTTGGACACACACGTGCACATATGTATCACGCGTGTGTGCATGTGATGACATGCAGTTGGAGTTGCATCTCGGGTCATGGGGGATGTGCATTTTCAACACAAGCATCACCAGGTTGCCATGACGACCCACCCTCCACCAGCAGTGTGGAGCAGTGCTGATCTGCCACACACTGGCTAAAACCTGGTGCCATTTTGACCTTTGCCAATTGGATGTGTGTGAAATTATACATCACTGTTGTTTCAATTTGCATTTTCATTATATTAGTACTCTTTAAGAGTACGGCATTTTAAGTTTCTCCTGTGAATTTCTTGTTTACATCTTTTGTCCATTTTTCTATTGATCTTTTTCTCATTCAGTAAGTTTTTTAAAATTTCAATATAATCTGGAATTGTTTATTACTTTGCATTACAAAGAATTTCCCATTTTTGGCTTATCTCATCAATCTTTTTTATGGCGCCTTGCATCAAATGCAAGTTTTTAGTTTTAAAGTAGTCAAATGAATCAATATATTCCTTTATGGTTTATACCTTTAGGCCATATTTGAAAGCAGATCCCTGATCCAACTCCACAGTGAGATACTTTACATTTCCGGTAAAAGCCACCGGGTTGTACATTTCCCTCAGGTTTTAGAGTAACCGGGATGCCACAGGTCAAGTCTAGTCAGTGCTGTGCCATCCCACATCGACTTCCACCTGGCCGGGTCCCATTGTTACTTGCATCCTACCCTCATGCACCACATTTCAGCCTATTTGGGGGTCTGTTCTTTTAGCTCTCCATTCTGTTCCATTGTTCTATTTCCAATAACACTCCTTCCTGTTTCAGCTTTACAAGAAGTCTTCATATTTAGTAGCATAAGTAGCCCGTTTTATTTTTCTTCACAACTGCTTGTGTAATTTTTTGCCCTTCGTACTAGTATTTCCATATGAAACTTCAGGACAGCTGCCAAGTTACACTCAAAACACCCTGCTGGGCTAGGATTATAAATGCTGAGACTACAGATTGATTTGGGATGAGCTGGCATATTTATGATATTCAGTATTCCTTCCCATTCATGATATATCTTTAACAAATATTGAGGTCTTACTAATGTCTTATGTTTCCTAATTTTCTCCATGAAGGTCTTAAATATTTTTTTGAGATTTATTCTTAGGTATCTTTTAGTTTCTATTGCTACTAGAAAATATAACTTTTAAACGAGCACTGGTTTAGAACCATTTGTTCCAGCATATAAAAATGCTGTTGATTTTCGTATATTAAGTTTATATCCAGCAACCTTGCTCAGCTTACTCTTAGTTTTAATAATTATAAATTATCTTTCATAATTTGTAAGGACTGCTTGTTTTGGTTTGTTTCTTCTTTTTCACAATCCTTACACCATTTCTTTCCTTTTTTTTTTTTTTAGTCTTGTGGCCAGATGTCCTGGCTCCAAGCTGAACCGAAAAAAAAACACACCTGGTTTGTGCCGAGAACAGACTGTGATCTGGGGGTGGGGGACAGTGGGGATAGAACATAACTGAATGTGGGATTTCAGATAAACTAAAAGCAGGCCAGTGAGAAAAGGAAGGTCAGGGTACCCCCAGGGCTTGGAGAGAGGAGCTGAGGGACAGAGCTGCCATTTTCTCAGGCAAAGGAGACAAAGGGAGGCGCGAGAGAGTTGGTGGAAAATGAGGAACGGGGGCAGTCCTGTTACCTGAGAGGCTCCCGGACATCCAAGTGGGGATGCCACACAGGGTTTGGGTTCATGCATCTGACGATCAGGGCCGTGTCTGAGTGAGAGGGGCCGTTTTCCGTTTGCCATTGAAGACTGACACCTGAAGTTGTGTGAGTGCTGAGCGGAGAGAACTTGCCTTCTCACGCCTGAGCCCTGCGGCACTTCATAGGTTAGAGGTCGGGCCGTGAGGCACATCGGAGGACGGAGAGAGGAAAGCTGGCCCGGTTGAAGGGATAGGTGCTCACAGGCATTTCTGGCTTTTAATTGGTTAGTGAATTGCTTTTAGAGATTTTCAATGTTATGCCAGGCTTGCATTTCTGGCATTAGCCTATCTGACCAGAATGCATGTTTTATGAATTCTGGGATTCTGCCTGCTAACACTATGTTTAGGAGTTTTGCCTCATTTCTAAACACGCCTCCATTCTCACCACCCCAGTGAAATTATTCTATGCCGAGCCTGCAGTGACATTCCACTCGCAGATCCAAGGATACTTGCATGCCATTCAGCTTCTCAGAGCACAGGACCCCTAACCCTTCAAGCACCTTTACTTCCAGGCTTCTGGACACCACGCTGCCTCTCTGGAATCTCCTCCTCTGGTGACAATGACACAATGCGTTTGCTTGGGGTCCCGAACAAAGCCTGCCCCCATCCCTTTGTTGTGGCCCCATCCCTCGTCTTCCAGGTAACTCTCACATGCACAGCGCCCCTGAAGGCCGCCTCACAGGCCCAGGGACAGCAGTCCCATGTGGATGTCTCTCTCACCAGGAGTCCAGTCCCTCCCCTGCCTAGCAGGACATTCTTGCTCCCCCTGCAAATGGTAGATCTCTCTAGATTCGTCCAGCTGCTTCCCCTACCGTGTCCCTTCCAACACCCTCTACATCTCTGACCTTCCACATCTCTGCACCTCACTGCCAGTGGACTCTTTTGTGGACCCCTGCTTCCTCCCCCACTACTGCCCCCCTCAGCCTCTTATTCACCAGGTGCCAAGGCGACCTTTTTAAAAACAGAAGTCTGACTCTGCCAATCTTCTGCTTCCAGTGACCTCCAGCACAAGCCTGCTCACCCAGGTCCCTCATGCCCACCCCCAGCTCACAGAGCCAATTTCTGCCACAGTTAGGGTATTTCCCTGCTTTGCTTTGCCAACTTTCAACTTTTTCTCACCTGACCACCCCCATCCCTGCCGCGTAGGTCTTCATGGAAATGCTGCCTCCTCCCAGCAGCCCTCTCAGATTACTCTGCGTTTAGAGCTTCAGCAGCCCCAGGCACAGTCTCTGTCCTGTGCAGTGCTGCCCACTCTGGCTGTGAGCTCCTTTCCTTCCTCCACCTGTCTTCTTTCCTGGGAGGGGAGGGGGGCTCCTCGAGGGTGGTCTCGTCGCCTCTGAGTCCCCAGCACGATGCTTGGTGCACGGCAGGAGTTTACAGCATCCTGGTTAAATGACAGGTGTGGAGACCCAGGACGCCTGCAGAGGTGACTGGCTAAGCTGCTCAGGAGCTAATGGACAGGGCTGTCCACTCAGTGTTTAAAGGGCAACCCAAGGCATCGCTTTCTTCCAAGAAGCCGAACACGACTGCAAAAAAAATCACACACTTTTACCAAGAGGAGGACCGACTCTTTCACAAGAGGGAAAGACCGCAGAGTCCCAAGACTCCAGGTTTTAATAAAATTTAATAGATTGAGTAATAAATCAAAGCTCAGTTACCATCACTTTCATTAGATTATAAACAATAACAAATGAAACAAAGCTTTTGTTTAAATCAGTGCAGCGCTCCATTGATCTGTCCCCGGGTAACGAACTCACGGGCGGCCGGTCTAATGGGATGAGGCATGGCCGCCCATCTCGCCCAGCCCTCTCCAGAAGGGCAGTGAGTGGGAGAGGTCGCATTTAGCATGTCCCTGTCGCGAGGCTGCTCCCCCTCTCCGAGCAGCTTTGTCACCATCGAAAACGAGAGCTGACTTCTTTACAAAGTACTGACTTTCCAATTTCAGCTTCTGGGCTAAACGTGAAATGACGGCACGGAGGTGTCCCCCCGTCTGACCCTCACCGCCCAGCCGCGCCCCCCTCCCCCCCAGGCTGGCTGCCTGCTGGACAGATGCGCGTGTAATTTCATTTTGTCTCCCGTCCAACAGCCGACATCAGAAGTTAATTAAATTGGTTGTCCATTGTGTTCATCTACTTACAAAGTTAATGATATCTGCTCCTGAATTAAAGAGCGTTTTATACAGCGCGCACCGTGGGAGCTGGCATGCGTACACCGGGGTGCTGAACCCTGTCCCGGCCCTGGTTGTAGTGTCCCCAATTAGGCAGCCCGGCAAGGGGCCGGCAGAGCACAGCCATCCTGACAGGGAGGGTAAACACTCCAAGCAACAGCCACTTAATGTCCCGCGTGGCCCACGATAAATCCAACAGCTGACTGTGCCTGTTAACACTGCACAGCGCGGCAGTGAGGAGCCGCCGTGGGGGGCCAGTCTTTACAGATGGGCTGCTGGGAAGGGGGGCCCCAGGGGTGCTGATGGCCCCGCAATGGGTGATGCCAGATTCTCAAACTGCAGGGGACACTCGTGTCGCACCGTGTCTGGGGCGAGGTCACCCGCCGGCTCAGGCACAGCCTTGCTGAGAACGGGCTCACGTGTTCACTAACGGTCCCTGACATCCGCGCCGCTGCCCTGGCGGGTGGCCGGAGGTGAGATGGCGTGATGCGAGGACAGCGACGGGTGCTTGAAGGAAGGGTCAGCTTCTGAACATGGGCAGTGGCCACAGGGTGGCCTGACAAAGGGCCGTGAGCCCGGGGAGGCGCCGAGGCCAAGGTTTCGCGAGGCCGGGAGGAAGCGGATGCTGCCATCGCCCGGGACTGAGGGTGGTGGAAGGAAGCATCCAGCTTCAGACACGTCGAGGCTGCCATGGCTGTCAAACACCGCGGGGAGACATCGAAGGCAGCTGGACGTGTGGGACTGGGTCCAGGACAGAGGTCTGGGTGCAGGTGTAAACAACAGGGTCCATATGAGGTTTCTCCCCGAGGACTGACCAGAGCCGGAGAAAGGGCAGGGCCGGCACTGGCCCCAGGACTGCCATTGGGGAGGGACTGGGAACAGAAGAGCCTATGGAGAGACTGCCAAGGTGGCCAGGTGAATGTGGGTGGCCAGTGTGGACACAGGATCGTCAGTGGAGACACAGGGCAGGCAGTCAGTGGGACAAGGTGCAGTCAGGGAGGAGGACGGATCCAGGGGCACGTGGTGTCTTAAAGGTGAGTCGGGGGAGGAAATGGCCATGGCCCTGATCTGCTGGCACATCAAGGGCATGGGTACAGGGTGACCCTCGAGGCCACCCTCTAGAGGCCAGTGGTGCCGTGAGCGCACCCACACGGTAGGTTCAAAGAAACTCTGGCAGGGAAGTCCCAGCCTCTCAGTGGTCTGCAGAGATGGCAGCCGCTACTCCTTACCCTAGAAGTGCCCGTGGGAGGGAACGCAGGTGCTGAGAGAGTGGCGGTGCCGTCCACACTGAGTAAGACGCAGGCGCAGATGCACAGAGGCCCCCGCGGGTCCTGCCCTTCCTCCTGGGCCAGGGCGGGCTGCAGAGAGTACGTGGTCCAGGCACTCGCCACCCGGGAGCCACCGCGTGGAGACGTACGGGGTCATTGTCAGTCTGGACCTCCCAGCTCTTTCCCACACGTCCTCTCCGGCTAGTGTCCAACACGCCGTCCTGGACCTTCCTTTCCAACAGGGAAATCCACTGCTTTTGCCCGAGTTAACAGACTTCAGGAGCCGAGGCCTGACAACAGGTGGGAGAGGCGGCGCTCCCTGTGCCCGTTTCACTGGGGAGGCAGCTGAGTGCGCAGAGGAGCCCATATCCCAGGACTCACCATGTGCCCAGCACCCAGCCAGGTGACAAGAAGAAATGGCGCAGACCTAGCCGTCCTCTGCAAGCACCCCAAATTATTTTTCATTTTGCACCACCCAGCTATTTTCCTCTCAAAATGAGATTCGCTTGCAACATGCATGTGAATCGTGCTCTTTCCCATAATACAGACTTTGCACACAGAAAGTTTCAGTGGCGAGCCAGAGATATGTATCAGTCTCCAAAGAACAACGAGTTTAAACTATGAGATTTATTGTCATATTTTCCATGTCTAAACGATTACAAAAGTAAATCAATAAACGTTTATGCCAATTAAATTACGTGGAGAGTTTGTATCATAATTAAAGCAGCTCTTTTATCTTTTGTCTTCCAAAAATCATTAGCTTTTCAATTACCGTTCCGTTCTTACAGATGTTCTGGAGAGGCAGCCTCTGTGCATTACGCAGAGAGGCTAATTAGAGTGGATGCACTTTAAGAGATGACAACACTGGGCACAAGCTGTTTATAAAAGACCTGCTGCCCTGAGGAGAGCGAGCTCAGGGCACAGGAAATGCTGCCCAAAGGCTTAATTGATTTTAAATTGCAATTAGATTGGGAAACCGCCATTTACTTCTGTCTCCAATAACTGAGCTCAGTCCCTTTGCACAGACCTGCCGACACAGCAGCTTTCTCCCAGGGGCTGCTGCCTCCTCCTTCCAATGCGGAGGCCGCTGCAGCGAGGACCCTGACTCACCATAGCCACGGCCCGGCCCTGGGGCCCCAGCCAGAGGGAGGCAGATGCTAGAGGAGGCTGCAGCGTACCCCCAGCCCCATCACCTGAAGAAAACGCCTCTGGGTCCTCACCTCTCTTCCGGGCCAAATCACAAACAGCCCTTCCGGGAGCAGCTACGCCCCACTAACGGCCTGGACGTAAACCAGGGCCCGTGAATGGTGAGGAGTGACGCCCGCCACCCACGCTCTGGGCAGCCCTCCCCACATGGACACCGCTGCCTAGTCACGTGGGATCTCCCATGTTCCTCAAAAAGAAAAAGGAGACGGATCAGTGTTTCTGCAGGACCAGGAAGAAGGGGAGGCAGGGGGTCAAGAGGTGTTTCCCACAAAAAGAGGGGAATGCTGACATGTTGTTTGCTGGTGGGGACCAGGGACCCTGGGCACAGAGGGTGCTGGTGGGAGTGACAAGCCAGGATGCAGCGGGAGAGGCTGACAAGTGGGCGGGTGCTGGTGGGAGGAGGACGGGGCTGGGTGTGGCGAGGGGACACGGGGCGCCAGGGCTGCATAGAAAATGGTGGGATGTTTCGCTGCACCAGGCTTCAGGCAGGGGAGAAGGCATTTGGGGGGAGAGGTGTCTAGTGGGATGGAGGCCCCACGGTCCCCAGAACCCAGCAGGGGTCAGAGCTTCGGAAGGGGAAGGAGGTGAGGCTGGAAAGGGACAGGCAGAGCCACTTGGTTGGGCTGGAGAGGGACAGAGGACAGCGGTGCTGGGCTGTGAGGGCGGGAAGGGACGGCGCCTGGGTGTGGGGGCAGAACCTCCTGCGTGGAGACCGGCCATGTCCACGTGTAACTGCGTGTGACGCAGCCATAAAGTCAGTCTGCAGCGGGCAGCGTGCCACGTGAGGAACGACGCCTGTCGAGGGGCAGTGCAGGGGAGGCGGGAGCTGGGTCCACAGGAAATAACGAAATGCCAACGTGCGAAAAACGCGTGATTACAGCGGAGAGGGCACATGGCAGAACAGAGCCACTGGAGAACTCAAGGTCAAAGATTCAGCACTGACTCCTCCCATCTCCACACATAGTTCCTGCACACAGCACGTCTCCAGGCTCATCCCCAGGTCGGGGGGCCCTCTGTGGGTCAGCCCCCCACACCACTCTCACGCCCTCCTCGGGACCCATATGTGTCACACTAATGACACTGACAAATCCGCAAGCACGGGAGAGAAGCCGGCCCACGGCTCTCAAGGAAGAGGCCGAGGTGTCCCTGGGGGTGTCCTCCTGGGGCCCAGATTGCTCCCTCTAGTTTTCAGCCAGCCTCAGGGTCCCCAGTGAAGAATAAAGTGTGCGGCGGCAGAGCCCCAGGTGTCTGTGTCTCTGGCTCCCAGCTCTAAGAGCCCAAACCCAGCAAACAGGAGGTGCCCGATAAACGTGAGAGCATGACATTTTATTTTTACAGAATAAGGTCACGGACACAGCAGAACCCAACGTGCTATCATTAGGCATGAAGGTGACCGAGCTGCTCAGAGTGAGTGAAGTGGACAGCACGCTTAAGTCCCACCGAGCAGAAATGGGACGCCTCTGTCACTCCTGTGCACACCGCGTCCGCTTGGGGAGAAACATCGGCGTCTCGTTCCCTGATCAGCTTTAATTAAATCTCTAGCTGGCTGTCAAGCCATTATGGACAGGGATCAAGAATTTCATCATTCCCCACTGAGCCATAAAATCCATCACCTAAGTTTTGATGACGTAACCTCTAAAGAGGGAAGCGGCTCAAAGATCTGAAGTGTCTGACGGCGCCCCAAAAAAGACCGTCAAATGGGCTTCTTCTGGGAAAAAGAAAAAGAAAAAAGGCTTCATTTCCATCTTCTCCCCCGCTGGCAGCATCTGCAGCTACAGGGCGCAGCTTTGCATAATGATCACCAGAAAACAGAACACACGGAAAACCCAGGCAGAGGACCATTACTTCCAGGGCAAAATGTGAGACCCTCGTGTCATTTTGTTTAAAAAATAAAATAAAATAAAAAGGCGGGGGTTGAGGAGGGCAGCGATACTTAACCCTAGGACTTGCCTCTGGGATTTTTCGCAAGTGAAGTGTGAGGTGTGGCTGCAGGTTCTGGGCCCCCAGCTGGAACAGCCCCCTGCCTGGGATGGCCCCTTGCTGTGACAGTCCCAGCCTGTGACGATCCGGGTACCCCTGTCCCTGGAGAGCTCGCTGAGCCCCGAGGCCCGGCCACTGCCCCCTGGGCACACCACGGACAGCCGGCCTGTGCAGGGCCCGCAGACGCGAGGCCGTTGGGAAAACGGAATAATTCTGTTTGATGTTGCCTAGAAATAAGAAAACAATAAATAACAAATACTTATGAAAGTTACAGCTGAAAAATCTCCACTGCAACTTACGTTCAATGTACTTAGCAAAAGGTCAAAGCTCGGAATTTGCTGGATAAATAAATGTTGGTGAGGCGGACCATCATTGGAGAATTGGTGCATGGCGGCGAATGAGTAACCTGCAAATGCTGCCCAAACCCCATTATTTCCCCTTTTCCTGGAGCCCAAGATTCATGTCCCCGCATGCCGCTAGTTCATTACTGAGAAATATCATCCCTCTTCCGGCTCTCGCTGGGCAGCCGCGGCCCCTGGAGGACCCTTTAATGTTTAATTCCCCATCATCCGCTCCACTGAACAGCTTAATCTCTGCTTGTATGATCAATACTATATCAGTGTAAATTAAAATGACAATTTTAAAGTAATTAAGCCTGTTAATGCTCGATTCCAATGTCATTATTTGCACAAGGGATTGAGGAGAAATTGCATCGCGTCCGGGTGACAGGAAGACGTCTGTGCCCTCGTCCAGTGGCGGTGCCACCGGGGCTTCGGCAAAGCGGATTAACTCCCGCCTCCCCGCCCGGGGCCCTGTCCAATTTCTAAAGAGGGTAACGCAATTTGACAAATTTAATTCCAGCTACAAACTCAATTATTGTGATAATAGATGAAAACTGGGAGGGGATTCTAAACAGGCCCACATTTTAAAAGATACACTTAGCTCTGAATGAGACACAACAGTTATGGTTTGATTTGATTTGCCCTCTCCCTTTTGAAAACCCTTTAAATAATTACGACGGTTGGAAGAACAGCCAACATTGATTAAATAGCATAGCTCTAACCCAAAAGGGGCTGCCGCGGAGCTGGTCCGGGTCCCAGTGGAAACGTCTGCTGTCCTGAGCTGGCCCGGCCGCATCTGTCAGACCAGCACGATCGCATCCTCACATCCCGGCCCCGTAAGGAGATGCAAAGACCCCAGCCGGCGGGACGGACCTCAGCCTCGCCCGGCGCTGCCCGCTCGGGCCCCCGCCTGGAAAGCTGCCCCCAGCCTTCTCTTCTCTGAGTGGCGGGCTGGGGTGAGGGCAAGAAAAGAAAACTAACCCTCAGTGACCCCAGGCACCAAGTACACCGTGCAGGTCAGACTGCTCTCTGCACAGGCGTTGCTCTACCCGAGTTAACCACGACGGGGATGGGGATGGGGGGCAGGGTGAGCCCACACTGGAGCCAGGCCGCATGCACTCCCAGGCGGTCCGAGGAGCAGCTGCCATCACTGGACCGCATCCATCAGATCAGCAATAAAAACTGACAGCCCAACATTAATTTCAAGATGAAGAGCGAAGTGGAATAATGTCCCTCTGAAAGATGTTTCGGGGTTTTCTCCGACAACCGTGGACACTGTTGCACTCTGGAAGGCGGCAGGGGACAGGGAGCCACTGCAAAGGGCCCGTGCCTCCGGCTGCAGGCTTTTCCTGGTTCGTTTGGGAGGGTCCGACGGGGCGCGGGCGGGCTGTGGTTGTCTAAACCTCACGTGTCCTGGAGCAGACGAGGCCTGTGGCTGGCGCTCTGCACGTCGCCTGCAAGCTGCAGGGCCCTCGTCCGCTACCGGCTTCTCGTGTGACACCTTCCCCGTCCTCAGGGCCTGGACACGGTAGCATGGCTCCTCAGGGCGCGCTTTCCTTGGCATTCTAGCCATGAGCACCCTGAGTGTAAATCCCTCCCTCGTTCACCGGTGAGAAGCTAGCAGGAAGGAGTTTTTAACCAAGCATTAAAAGTGAGTCGCCAGGTTGGAGAAAACAGGGAAGTCAGGCACACGAGGGTCTATCTGACTTACGGGCAGAAGGAAAACAATCACCATGAGGGAAACCCAAGTATCAATATTACTTTCCTTTAGAGTATTTAATTTTCTTTTATTATCGATTTAGAAAGAGGAAAGGAGAGGGAGATAGAAAGATCGATGATGAGACAGAATCATAGATCAGCTGCCTCTTGCACGCCCCCTACTGGGGATGGAGCCACATGTGCCCCGACCAGGAATCGAACCAGGACCTCCTGGTTCATGGCCAACTTTCAACCACTGAGCCCCGGCGGCCGGGCTCAAAGCCACTCTTCTGGTCATAATTGAAAGTCAGGTCTTCTCCCCAAAGGGGACACACACAAATGGAGGGGAATGTGGAAGGGTGTTTCTAAAAACACGTAGCGTAAATGTAAATGTACGTAGTTCCTAAACTCTGTTTTCCTTCCCTCCTGTCTGAGCAGCAGCAGCTCCGTCTGGGGGACTGGCCCTAGTCACCCAGCCTGGAGGCCTGGCCTCCAGCCACCACTGCTGACGGGGGACCAGCCACCATGGCTACCAAGGCCTCCTGCAGCCTGAAAGCAGAGGGAGCCTGGGGCCCCTCCACGACCCCCGTGAGCCAGGTCCCCTCTCCTGCATGCCAACATCCTCCTCCCCTGGGAGACACGCCCCGCTCTCCTCAGATGGGCCTGTGGAAGTCTTAAAAGAGGAGTCGGCTCCATGCCCCGTCACAGGACACACAGGAATCAGCCACACGAAGGCTGGCAAGGACATCGTCTGCCCAAGAATAAGCAATAACCGATGCCCCCCGGAGGCCCTTCCTGGGCCCTGCTGACAGTGGCATCTTGCCCACTGAAAGGTGGGATGCACCCTGTCCTGGGCGGCTGTCACTCACCCCGAGATACTCCTGCGACTGCCCCCAAAAGACTTTGGATCCTCCTCTGATTGGGCTCCAGGAATGTGGCAGCCCCGAGGCACTCTCAGACCATAGCGGCCCCCATGTCCTCTGGCCCCCAGTCCCCATGAGCTGTCAGGCCACACCGGCCCCCGTCTTTGCTCAGGAAGGTTCCCCGCTCTCCCTCCAGAGCATCAGGACGGGTCTGTAGGGAGCCCACGGCTCAGGTCCAAGAGCCAGGACACGTGGAAACTGTTGCAGACAGAAACCCTGCTGAGCAGGGCAGCTCAGAAACCGTCTCCGGGAGTGAAATGTCACTCGAGGCCAAATGACTAGAACAACCAGCTGAACTGCGAATCAACCGTGACTCCTTTTTTATGTTCACTGCTTCAGTGATTTTCTGTCAAAAAATGCTAACAAGCATGAAAGTCCTTAAGAGCTTTACAATTTTTCAGTTTGTTCACCAATATGTTCCGCGGCGCATTTGTTTCCCGGCTGCGGGTGACACGCACTCCATCACGCCTGTCCGCCTGACGGATCAGGGCCACCGGCTCCTCGCCCCGCAGTCAGCAGAGCCGGCCTGGAGAGCAGGCACAGCGACGAGGAAGGGCCCGGGGGCCACTGCAGAGCACCCAGCCCCACCCACAACGGGCAGGGACCCCGGCTCACAGCTAGCTGTCCCCGCCTGGGCCCTGCAGCAGGGGCCTATGGGAGCAGAGAAGCAAGGATGAAGCGACCACGCCATCAGAGAAACTGACACAGGCAGGGTGCTGGGCAAAGAAACCAGGACTGCCTTTGTCCCTTCACCGAGGAATCAGGCACAGTATGGCTACAGTGACACAGTGAGCAAGGGAGACAGCAGGGACAGCTTGGAACAGGCAAGGCCGAGGGCAGCTATGTGACCAGGCTGTGGTAGATGGAGAGGAGGGGACCACTCCCCTGCCACAGGGGTGCTGCAGGGGTTCCCTGCCCCCACAGACACTTCTTCCCTGTCCCTTGCACACCCCCTGGCCAGGCAGAGCCTGTGCCTGCTCAGCACTGAGTAAGACCATTGCAGGCGGCAGTGCATGGAGACGGGTGCAAGGACACTGGTGGGGACTCACCCAGGGCACGCGTGACTTCCTTCTGTCATGTGTGTATGTACTACATCTCCGAGTGCCCAGATCCCAGGTGTGGGAGGTGTTCTCACTGACGTCCCAGTCACATGAGATCCCAACGCACCACCGATGGCCCTGCTCACATTCCCTAAACGAGGGTCTGGGTGCAGTGCCCCAGCACAGGGAGGCACGGCTGCTGGCTGGGAGGGTGGGCTCCCCAACACGGCACAGCAGGGCCACCAGCTGGACCACACACCCAGACCAGGGCTTGGGCTTGGCTGCGCGAATGCAGGGACTTGGCCAGAGGTGCAGGCTGCATGCAGGCTGGGCCCGGGGACACGGGTCAGCCATCAAACGCCTCTGGGCCCGATGCTCAGAGAGGACACAGACACAGAACGAGATGAAGACGATGTGTGAGGTGTGGGTGGAGCATCAGAATCTGCTTTTCCAGATTCTCCACACCGACAGCAATGGATGGAAAGTGCAATGACTCCACACAGGAAACGCCCCCTATGGGCACAAACTCATCTGCAAATTGGCCAACGCTAGTCTGAAGACTCACCTGCCTGCCCAGAGCACAGGCAAAACGGGGGTAACGTTAACCCAAATCACTTTTATTGAGTTGGAGTAATGTTAGCCACGCTAAAAATATCGAGAAAGTCTATTTAACCTAAAGAATGTCTTTTCAATTTTATGTTGGTACCTGTAGAATGTGAACATGAAAATTACTCATACTCTGCTATTATTTCTTATGGAATGGAATGTTAAGTTTCCTTAGTCCTAAGACATACAGATTGATTTATACAGCCTTTATACGGAGTCAGAGTGTAACGGAAATATTCCCCTTTCCAATCAAATCATTTAAACTTGAACTGCTCACCCGCCATTAACTAGGTAACTGGGTATTTCACAGTATTACTGATGCTCAATGGACATGTACCAAACCGCAGAGTGTACGCAGTCAGATGAGGTCTGACAGCCGCACTGGGCAGCCATCGTCACCGCCACATAACAGGCACGGCCCTGGCTCCCCAAGCTGCCCTGTGTCCCTCTGTCCCCTCAAAACCCCTACCTCCAGCCCCGTCCCCGAAAACCACTCAGCTGCTTTCTGTCTTCACAGATGAGCGTGCATTTTCAAGAACGGGCTGTAAACGGAATGAGACCGAAGGTCCTCCTCCCCGGCCTGGCTCCGTGCCCTCGGCACAGGTCCTCTCCCTGAGGGCAGCTCTGGTGCCTGCCGCTGCGTGGCTCTGCCGGGGGCTCAAGCTCACCTGCTGTGGGACTTCGGGTGGTTGGCAGTTTGGGGCGTTATCAGGAAAGGTGCCGTGAACATTTGTGTCCCAGGCCTTGAATGGACACGCTTGCCTTGCTCTTAGGCAGACACCGGGAGCGGAGTGGCTGGCTCACACGGTCGGTGTGTTTTCTGTGTGGCTGTGACCGATGTTTCCCCTACAGCAACGCCTGAGAGTTCCAGTCTCCACACCCCACCAGCCCACGAGGAAGCCGGTCTGTCCATTTCGGCCGGCGGTGGGGAACCTGCCATCTTTGCCAACAGTGTGGTCTTCAGATGCTCTGCTCCGATGACCGATGGCATCGAGCGTCTTTCCATGGGCTTGTGAGCCATTTTCCACCTTATTTGCTGAAGTGTCTGTTCTGATCTTTAAAACTTCAGGAAGATTTGTGTGTCTGGCTAGTGCTGGGCTGTCGGAGTTCTTTATATATATAGGGCTCCAATAAAGTCCTTTGTCGGGAGCACTTGCAAATGTTTTCTCCTTGGCTGTGGCCTGCCTATGTTTGTATCTTCTGAAGAACAAATATTTTTCATTCTGATGAAGCGCAGATGATAAATTTTTTATTCTATAAGTTACCAAGACTTTCTCCTATGTGCTCCGGTAGCTTTACGTTTGAGCTCTTGTAGATGTGGGATCTGTTTCGAGCTTGATTTTTGTAAGTTTCAATGTCAGAGTTGAGGTTCTGCCTTTTCGCTCACGACCCTCTCACAGCACCATTTGTGAAAATCGCCTCCGCCCCCGACGGGGCTGCCCATACCTGTCGGCTATCCGTGGAGGGTCAGAATGTGGAGCATCGCAGGCCCCGTCGGCACCCCTCCCGGCACCCACAGCGAGAGCCGCGCGGACATCCTGGCTCAGCAGCAGGCCACTGGCAAGCACAGTGGGTAGTGCGTCCTCCGACACGGAGAACACAAAACACAGGGCAGGGCCCAGGCCTCCACCTTTTCCTCCGGCCCCGAGACTGAGTCCGGGGAGCCTGATGCCTGGCAGCTTCCCGAATCTGGGCATCAGTGACCAGGAAATGGTCACTAGAAACCCTCACTCTCAGGGGCAGCGGGACGTGTGTGTTTTAAGTTCTAAGTCCTCCCCAGGCAAGTCTTCACCGCCCACAACCGCAGATGCGGCCACCGCACCCTTTGTCTTTCCCAAGCTGTCTATCCCCGGTACCTGTGCAGGGTGGGGACTCGCCCAGGCTTTCAGGGACCACCTGAAGGACAAACTCCCAGAAGCACATGGTTCAGTGTCTCCTTGCGCCCACGGAGAACCACAACATTGGAGAGTCGAGCCACCCACCCCACTGAGCCCGGCTGTGGGCAGCTGGCAGACCCCCAGGGCCATGGCCCGGCTGGTAAAGGGGTTTGTGGGGTCCAGGAGGGCCGTGCTCAGGCACCCAACCTTCAGCCACGACAGACCCAGCGTCAGCTGGGAACACAGGAAGCGGATACAATTAACCTTGTGGCCACTGTCCTCCCCACTTGATGGCCCAACGTCAGCTCATCTGGTAGAGGGAAATAAAAAAGTCAGGCCTAAATGTATAAAAAATTATGATGGAAGCTCTAAATAAGGCAGGCACTGCGAGCTTATTGAGTCAGAAATCAATCAATCAATGAGCGAGTGGATTAGGAGCACCTCGTGAGCCCCAAAGAAATAATTTGCCCAAACACTGGGGTTTCACAGTGGAGGACCGAATTCCAACACTTTTAGGAAGTAAATAATGAAAAATCAATTCAAAGAAAAAACAGATCAAGAGCCCGGCACTGTGACGTGCCGACACATTTATCGCTGCAGCCCACTCCTCGGCTGACCCGAAAACTTCGGAAGGTGTTTATTTACTTTCAGCACCTTCCCGGGATCAATATTTTTAATTTGGATCCGAGTTATTATTTTTCACATCACAGCAGCGGGAAGCGGAGCAAAGTGGCTCATATTTTAGTGCTAAAAAGATCGATATGACAGCCTCACCTTCACTGCAGCCCGCCGCCGCCCGGCCGCACATCACTGCGTCCCGCGGGGCTGCGGGCGCCGCCGAGGGGGGCGCGGTGTTGCCCGCCGGCGGAGCAGACAGTGTGATTTAGCTGCGCACGGGGGCCCGGTGCCCTCGGAAAACCAATCTTGCTCCTCTCACTTCATCAGGCCTGTCTGGGCCACGGGCAGGGCGCAGGCAGAGACGGGCTGGTGGGGGCTCCTGAAGCAGATTAGTTCCGCGTCAGAAATGCATCTGCTTTCCCCCCCCCCCCCCTTCTTGGATCAAAGAACATCAGTAAACTCCATTAACTTTCCATATATTTCCCCTAAAATCTGATGAGCAGAGACGGGGAAGGGGCAACCACAGGAGAAGCAGGGAGGGCGTCTCCTCGGAAGGAGCACGGGTGCCAGGCTGTCTCCCCACCACGGGCATGGGGGGCAGAACCCCCGCAGCCACCCCGCTCTCAGAGGGAAGCCCGGCCCTCTGAGAACCGACTGCCAGGCCCAGTGGGGACCCTCCTTGCGGCAACACACAAGGCAAAAGGGGGTGGGGGAGCCCAGTTTATTGGTGACCAGCCGTTAAGGCATCCTGGGCCCAGGAGCCACCAGCATAAACATGGAGTGAGAGGTGCAGGCACACGGCTCCTCCTGGGTGAGGATCGACCCTCTAGGCCTAGACGGAGGGTCCTGGTGCCAGGGCTGAACCCCAGGGCGCTGCACGGTCTGACCACAGGGAGGTTCTCCATCCCACTTTGCTGGGAACGGGACCCTGCTGGACAGGGTGGGTCTGCAAAGCGATGCTCTGGGCAGGGAGGGGGCGGTGCTTCCTGGGAGGCTCGGGGCAGCACCCGACAGTCAGAGAGCATGCCTCCTCCTCCCTGGCTTGCATGTCACCCCAGATGAGCGAGGCTGCACCCCTGGGAAATCTGGACGGCTCTCAAATTCATGTCCGTGAATTTCTGGTTCGGCCATTCTTCTCCCCTCACAGAAGATAAACCTCACCTGTTGCCTCTCCTGAGACCCAATTACGGAAGAGATAAAGGTGTTGGCTGGGCAGCCGGCAGGCAGAGCACAAAGCCTGGACATGGGGCCCCGAAGGCCTTACCGCAGTCCCTGGATGCTGCTGCATTTCAAGCGCTGATGGATCTGACCCGTCTCTGGCTCTGGCCCCTCTGCCCAGACGGAACCCCACTTCTGGCCCCTCTGCCCAGACGGAACCCCACTTCTGGCCCCTCTGCCCAGACGGAACCCCACTTCTAGAGCTTTGAGGGGAGGTCTGAATGCCACGTGTTCAGGCCACCCTGTGGTTGCCAAGGACGTTTCCTCGATGCGCACAGAGGCTCCAAGGGGCTGCGTGCCCACCAGCTGCTTCACACCCTGAACAAGTTCTCCACGAGAGGGTTCCCTCCTCGCCTTGCTGGCCGCAAAGGCACCAGGCCGCAGCCAACAGCAAGGACAGCCTCTGCCAGCAGTCCTGACTGTGCTCATGCCCCAAAGGGCTGCCAAATCGGATCAACAAACCACAGCGCACATTCCAGCTGCTGCATAGACGCTGCTGCACCGACAGCGAGATGAGCAAGGACTGGAGAAGGCGGTGGCCGAACGGGCCTGTCCCGCAGCAGACGCCGCCGTGGGAGGCCTGAGGCCACAGCAATGGCAGCCCTGTCCAGACTACACAGGGACAGTCTCTGCCACCTGCCCTCCGAGACGAGGGGCTGCCCCCCACGCTTCCCGGCCAGCCATGGAGTGTGAGGGGGTCCAGGAGTTCTGTGGGTCCTGCTGTGCGTGAGCCAGAGCGGCTGCAGGCTGGATTCCTGGGCCTCTAGCTTCTCCACGGCGACAAGGCCTGTTCTGTCTGCCACTGAGCGGATCTGCCCAGAGAGTAGGTGCCAGACAAGCATGCTCACCTAGTCCTGTGGTTGGCAAACTGCGGCTCACGAGCCACATGCGGCTCTTTGGACCCTTGAGTGTGGCTCTTCCACAAAATACCACGGCCTGGGCGAGTCTATTTTGAAGAAGTGGCATTAGAAGAAGTTTAAGTTTAAAAAATGTGGCCCCCCAAAGAAATTTTAATCGTTGTCCTGTTGATATTTGGCTCTGTGGGCTAATGAGTTTGCCGACCACTGCCCTAGTCCTACCAGCAGCACCACTGTCCCCAAATAAAAGGGCAACTTTGGGGTACCCATACCAGCCCACAGCTCCTCAGGAGGCCCCTCTGATACTGTGTGTTGGGGTCCCCATGCCAGCCTATACATCTTGCCAGGAAACTCCTCCTCCTTCCCCTATCATCCTCCCCCCATGTCACCAGGTGAAGACAGGGTCACCAGGCGAGGGGCAGATGGGAAGCCCCTGGCCTTGCTCCCTTGGGGCCTTCGGCAGCCCCCAGCAGCCCTGTGAATCACCCACAAACAGCCCCTGCGGTCACACAAACGACCAGTGGGAGCAGTGGGGGCCCTCATGCCGGATGCTTTACTCCTGCAGGAAACAGACAACAAGGGTATTATATGGAAACAAATCTGCAATTTCTTCCTCATTTCGCCGCCTCTGAAGCCAGAGTATAGGAAAGCCGTCCCCTATCGACGTCTAGGCTCTGCGGGCAGTAAGTGATGCGTTTTCCATGCTCCTCGCGTGCCTGTGAAATTAGACACGTGACCCCTGGGCTCGCCGCCTCGGATCAATAGACACTTGGAAGCCTTGGAAAACTGCTCGGGCACTTCCTCAGTGTCAAGGCCCGCGGGCCCCAGGGCGCCGTGAAGTTAACCGAGCAACGCCTGTGACAACAGCGGCCACCGGAGGCTCCCGGGGGTTCATTTCCCGGGACGTGAACCCGGAAGGTGAACCCGGAAGGTGAACCTGGAAGGCTTTGGCGGAAAGCATTTTCCCAGGGTCTGGATGCCAGGAGTCAGGAAGTTCTGGGAGAGCATTTGGGGGTGTCGGGGCCTCTGCGATGCCCAGTATAAATCAGGTAGTCTCGGGGTCCCCCGTATCGGCACAGAGCTTGGTGTCTCCTCCTAAACCTCCTCCCTAAGCTCCACTCAACTGCTTGACCAGGCCATGTGGCAGTCCCTGAGTGCCCTTGGGTGGAATCCCCCAACCCCTCCTTGTGGGTACCCCCAAGGGATGGGAGGATATGAGTTGTCCACCCTGGGGAGCTGGCACCACCTAAGGAAAGTGTCTCTCCCCCGCCCCCCCCCCCCCCCCCTGCCACTTGGAGCCTGTCCTTGTAACCAGAAGGTCTCTCTCCAGGGTTTTTGTACGAATCATGTCTCCGACAGTCCCAGAATCATGTCACATGACCGACTGTCAACACACTTGCACGTGGACTTGATGGCTAAATCCAACCAATTATCGGGGGTGGTGACACTGTCCTCACTGGGTGGGACAGGACATACACAAAAATATGCACGGTCCTTCAGATAAAGGGGCCCAAAGAGCTGAGGGCCAGGTCGGAGGGCAGCCTCAGGAATCTGGGGGCGGGGGAAAGGCTTGCTTAAGGAGGGATGAATGAGCAACAGCGAAGCCGCTGCTTCTCCACCTGACTCGGTAGCACCCCAACAACTGGTCTTGTTCCCAGAACATGAGATTCTGTCACCTGGCACCCACCGCATGGTGCCCAGGAAGGACAGGGGCCTCAGGGGTCCCCAGGGGCAGGGAGGGTGCCGCAGATGTCCAATCACCTTCTCGAGGCTCTGAGGCTCCCCCCATCCCCTAACCCTGCTGTGAATACAGCACCGCACACATCTTCCATCTATTACCATGAAAGGTACTTGGGGCCTTAAAACGTGCTGGTGATGAAAACTGGAACTTCATAGGTTTTGGGGGCAAATACAAAAACATTAGTGGGTGTTGAGATGTGAAAATCTACCAAGATTCTGGAGAATTAGATTCTGGGTCGTGGAGAGCAGGTGCAGTTGACGCCCCCCTCCTTCCCCCCGGGGAAAAGCCATCCAGGGTACCTGCTGCTTGCTCATCCAGGGGCAGCCCTTCTTAGCTGGGTGCCAGTCCCTCTTTTCCAGACCCCTGGGTCTTCCCAGCAGCCCCAGGCAAGGGTGGGGCATAGGAGATGGTGCCACAGCCATAGGGGTGCAGCCCCTTCCCCTGTGACCTTTCTTCACTGCCTCGTGGCTTCCAGCTCAGCCCTGTCTATTCCAGCTCACCTTCTCTCACCTCCCCTGATAAACCCACCTTTTCTTCCCAATTTCCAAATGTGGGGGCCCCAGACTCAGACCTCCCTGCAGCCTATACCCATGGGATGTCACCCAATCCGTGGCCTTAGATACACCTATACACCGATGGCCTCCAATTCTGCCTTCAGGAAGGTGTTCTTCACCGAGCCGCGCTGGGGCATCAGGGCCCCTGACCCTTGCAGGGAGGGCCTGGGTTGTGCACGTCTAACCCACACTGGCTCCCTGGCTCAGACAGGATTACTGAGCGCCCAAGATGTGCTGGCGTGACTCCAGGCTCCGGGCCAGAGCGGGGACAAGCGAAACTGCTGCTCCAGGGGTCTGAGCTCAGGAAGGAGGACAGAAATCAGGACGTCGACGCTGGCACAGCTGGGCCGCTCCCAGGAGAAAAGGGCCTGGGGCACTTGGAGGCCCCGGGCACAGCGTGTGTGCTCCCGTCCAGCTCACTCGAGGCTGTGTGGACGCATGGGCCAGCATCCTCAGTCCATCCTGTGATGGACATTTAAACAAGTTCCCAGGAACAGGACAGGGCCGGCCTCTCAGGGCCAATGTTAACACTCCGGACTGGCAGTTCCTCTGGAGGAACAGGCCTCCGGCTCTCAAGGTTCCAGTGGACAGTACAGCAGCCGATGACCTGGCGAGCATCAAGGCCCAGGACAGCCGGGAGACAGCTTGTCCTCTCAACCCTCAGCAGACCAGACAAGCCTCCTGCTCCAGTAAATGTCCACTCAGGATGCTTTTTAGGAGCAAACAAAATGTAACGTAAAAATTTTTAAGTCTAAAAATTGGCTGCTTTGCACCTCCTATCAAAATCTCAGGATACGAAATGCTGCTTTGGCGCCATCTGCTGGTAAAGAAGGACGTCTGCCGCCTCCTGCCTCTGCCAGTAGACCCGCTAGACAGACCCTCCCAGGCCCGAAGCCCCCACAGGCTGAAGCTCCCCCCCACCCCTCCCATGTTCCCGTGCGCACAGCAACCCCCACCGTCAGGCTCACGCACCAGGTGCCGCGTCAGGTTCAACATCTTTCTGGGAACAGGCCACTATTTTCTGATCCCTATTAATACCTGTGACAGCATTTATGTACAAGATAAATTCATTTCAATTTCCTTTTTCAATTAATGGCCTATTATTTGAACCACACTCAGCTGAAAATATTGCTCCAATACCATTAATCTTGAAAAATTAAATTTTCTTCCCTCTGACAGCCCGAGGCCACCGGGCTGTGGCAGGAGGGTGGCTTCTCGGCTGGCAGTGCAGCTCACCCCTGCCCGGGACCTGGGGGTGCAAGATCCCTCCAGCCGATGTCCGGAGGCCCCCAGCAAAGACAGCTCCACACTGAGGGTGATGAACGGGCACAAAGGGGACAGCACTCCAGGCACGGCCCGGGGTCAAGCAGATTCGCCGCAAACTACTCCCCTCCTGGTCACGAGATGGGATGACAAACGCAAACCTTTCCCTGTGCCAAGTATGGGATGAGCTCCAGACAGAGTCTGCAACGAGGCTGGCCACTCTGACCCCCCAGACACAGCTCTCTCAGCCACTCACTGGACAGTCACCTGAAACAAACTGGCTCCAGGCCACAAGTACGGCTGGACGAGAGGGGAGTGAGCCACGTCCCCACCCTTGGCGGGTGGGTCCAGCCTTCCTCCCCAACACTAGATGCTGTCTTGTCGTGTGGATGCCAATACCCACAGCCTTGGGGGCCACAGACCTGCGTGGTTGGGCAGCTCCCTCTGTCACCTGTGTCGAGTCCCTCCACCCAGTGAGTCCTGTGCACTGCACCGTCTCAGGCTCCAAACACAGACTGCCACGTCCCCAGCTAACGTGCCATTGCTGTCTTCACAAGGAAAACGCTGCCGGTTCTAACCGGGAGATGCCATGGGCTCTGGGTGCACCCTGGTTTCTGCTGTTTTACTTCTGAAAACCCGTGCACTGAAGACCAGACCAGACACACTCTCACTGCCAAGTACGTCAATGTTCCAACCAGACGGCGCGGTCCTGCCGGGGCCGAGGGGCTGCAGCCTGCCTCCGCCCTCGAGGGCCCTAAAAGCCCACGTCACGGGAGCTGTCCTGTGGCAGCCTGTCCCACCAGACAGCTGTCCCACCGGGTGAAAATCTCGAACCCTGGGTGTTGAAAATTCCTTCCAAATTTTGCCATCAAATAATTTTTGAGAACCACAACTGCTGGCAAGAACAGTTATTTCTTCCGTGAAATCACTGAGTTATGGGCACGCTTATGTTTCAGGTTTTTGTTTTCCGTTGCAAAAGGGGAAATGACATTTGAGGTAAATCTCCAGGGACAAGGCAAGACCAAATGGAGCTTGGGGCGCCTCCAATGCCCTGCCATTTCTCTGCTCAGCCAACCAGACATTCTGGCTGGAGGCAACACGAAATGATTATGTTACCTTGTATTGATACGAGATACGAAGCGAACTTGCAAGGTGACAATTTTGAAAACATTCAGAAAACTTCCATAGGAGGGTGGCAGCTCCTATGAGGCGACAGTTTCTGGGCACATGTGTTAGACTCCCTCCACCGAGAAGCTGGGGAACCCCCCCCCCCCCCAATCACTCTTTCCTGAGGCTTCTGAGCGCACCTGGAGCCTTGCATCGCCTCTGACCGCCTGCGTGGGGCGGGCATCTGTGCCGGAGGTGACGCTGGGCCCCCAGCTCAGAGGCGCCACGCCGGGACCCTCCTGGACTCCCCCTGGAGGCGCAGCGCCTGGGTCTGGGTTCTAAGACAGGCCCACCCTGGTCCGCTGGGGAAGACGGCTCACACTGATAACCTTGCTAAGAAACCAGTTCACTGAATTCGCAATTATTCCACTTTCTATTGCCCCGATGCCTGCTGCTGTATCATATTTCCTTCCTTCTAGTTGCTTCAGGTTAATTTTCTTTTCCTTAGAGATTTTTCAAGGTAAGCACTTACTGCTAGAAATTTCTCTTTTAGGTGCACAAAGGGACTGGCAGAGCGGGGAGCAAGCCTGTGGCACAGGCAGCTAGGCACAGAAGACCAGGGATGGGGTCAAGCCCTCACCTATAAGCCCCAGAACCCTAATCCTCCCTCATTTCCCGCACACCAGGGCCCTGGCCTCCATCCTTGGCTGTCCACCTTCCAGCTGGCATGCGGGCCTATCTGTGCCAGCCGATGAGCAGCCCACCAAGGGCAACTTGAGGAAGCAGCTAAGGTGCTGTCTGCACTGGGCACCGCACCCCCCCCCATAGATTTGCTGAGCTAGGGCGCCCCCCAAAGGCTGCAGCAGGCTGTAACATCTCAATGCAGGCAGATGGCACGATGCTGTGATGGAGAGCCGGCCACGGCACAAGAAGGGCCGAGCTGGCAGACGCCCCCCTGGAGCAGAGGCACTTACCGTGAAGTGCTCCTGGGACCTGTAGTTCTCGTCCAGGTAGACGCGAGCCCGGTTATATTCCTTCATCGCATCGCTTGACAGCAGTTCTCTGGAAGGAAGAGTTCTTTAGTCAAGAGTCACACAGACGCCTCACCACTCGCGGGTGTGCTGCCGAGGCCCAGGAGGCCGGCCTGGACACCGTGTTACGACATCCCCCTGGAGCCACCACCACCCGGTTGGGAAGAGGAGGGGGACAGACAGTGGGAAAGGAGAGAGAGGGGGGAGAGAGAAAGGGAGAGGTGGCAGGAACTAAAACCTAGAAGAGTCTATTGTAAGTAACCTCTCTGTCATCTCTGTAAATGGGCTGGAACAAGAGCCGCTGCACTAGAGGTTTAAGAATGCACCAAAATGGTGACAGAGAGCGAGGGCTTGCTCACTGGTCTGGCCCCGATGACGCAGGGGAGGGGAGGGGGAGAAGGACACGGGCACCATGTGGCAGCTGTATTGGTCAGGTAGGGACAGGATAAGCCTGGAGAGGACTACACTGATCCTCAGACCTTGACTGCCAGCAAGAGCAAACTCCAGAGTCTCTACAGGAAGAAAATAAACTCTAGACACGGACAGCACAGAACATTCATGTCTACCGTCTCCTCCGAAATTACTGGCATGTGAAGAAGCACCAAAATATGACCCATAATCTTTTAAAAAGCAGTAAAAAAAAAAAAAAGACCTAGAAAGAACAAAAATGGTGGAATTTATTGAACAAACCTTGAAACAGCTATTATAAATGTGATCAAAGATTTAAAGGAAAACATGACCATAAGGAAAGACAGATATGAAAACCACAAAAGAAACTTCTAGAGTTGAAAAACATATCACAAATAATTTTACTGCAGGGACCTAAGTGTAGATTAAAACCTAAAGAAGAAAACATCCCGGAATAAAAAACACAGAACCAGAAACTACCCAGAGGAAAATGACCTGCAAAAGATCACGTGAGCTGAAGGGACCTGTGTGCCCACAAACAGTTGAATGTCAGGAAGTCGAAAGGGCAGGACAAGAAAACAACAGCTGGTGTGGCTCAGTGGTTGAGCTTCCCCCTGTGAGCAAGGAGATCATGGTTCAATTCCCAATCGGGACACATGCCTGGGGTGTGGGCTCCATCCCCAATGTAGGGTGTGCAGGAAGCAGCCGATCAATGATTTTCTCTCATCGTTGATGTTTCTCTCTCTCCCTCTCCCTTCCTCTCTGAAATCAACTAAAACCTTTTTTTAAAAAAAAGAAAATACCTAAAGAAATAATGGACACACTTTCCCCAAGTTTGATTAAAATTGTAAATCTACAGCCAATGCTTTCTCCCATAAGGGTTTAATCTCCAAAATTTATAAGGAACTCGTGCAACTAAACAAAGGAAGACAAACAATCCAATAAAAAAAATGGGCAAAGGACCTAAATAGACACTTTTTGAAAGAGGACATACAGAAGGCCAAGAGACATATAAAAACATGCTCAAAGCCACTAGTCATCCAAGAGACGCAAATCAAAACAACAATGAGATACCATCCCACACTTGTCAAAATGGCCGTTATCAACAAATCAATAAACAACAAGTGCTGGCGAGGATGCAGAGAAAAGGAACCTTCTTGCACTGCTGGTGGGAATGCAGACTGGTGCAGTCACTGTGGAGAACAGTATGGAGTTTCCCCAAAAAGTTAAAAATGGAACTCCCATTTGACCCAGTCATCCCACTTCTAGGACTATATCCCAAGAAAATAGAAACACTAGTCAGAAAGGATATACACACCCCTATGTTCATAGCAGCACAATTTACAATAGCTAAGATTTGGAAACAGCCTAAATGCCCATCAGCAGGTGAGTGGATTAAAAAAAACTATGATACACCTACACAATGGAATACTACACTGCTGTAAAAAAGAAGGAATGCTTATCAGCATGCAACAGCATGGATGGAACCAGAGAGCATTATGCTAAGCGAAATAAGCCAGTCAGAGAAAGATAAATATCACATGACCTCACTCATTTGTGGAATATAATGAACAACATAAACTGATGAACAAAAATAGAAATGGAGACACAGAAGCATTGAATAGACTGTCCAACCTATGACGGAAGGAGTGGGTGAGGGGGTAAGCAATCAACCAAAGGACTTGTATATGTGTGCATATGAGCATAACCAATGGACACAGACAGTAGGGAGGTGAGGGCATGTGCTGGGGGGTGTGAGTGGCTGGGGAGAGGTCAATGGGGAGGGGGAGGAGACTCATATAATATTTTACACAATGAATAATTTAAATTAAAAATAATTAATTAAACTAAAAATATTATAAATCTACAACCCCAAGCCAGAAAAACGCAGAGAAACTCAGACTAAAATGTGACTTAAGTTGCTGTGAACCAGCTAGAAAGACAGGACCCTGAAGCAGGGAAGAGACACATCAGGGACAGAGAAGCTGAAGAGGATGAGGCTCAGGGCTCTCCGGCCAGCGCGAGGCCGGGACAAGGGGACGACAGCCTTAAAGGACTGAAAGATTCTGTTTGCAACAAAAACGCCATTCAAACATGGAGACAAAGACTTTTTCTCAGGAAACAAAAGCGGAGAGAATTCAGGGGGGATCGTGCTAACGGTGACAGAGAAGTCCCCGGGCTGAAGGCACATGGCAGCAGGGAGCAACCTGGGTCTCCGGAGTGCCGCGAACAGGGTGGCCGGCTAACGTACGACGTTCACCGTCCGCACGGAACCACGCCGTGTGCTCTGCGTAACCCTCTCTGGCCACGGCCACGGCCCGGGCCGCCAGGGAGGAAAGGTGCCACGGGACCGGCCACTGGCGCGCCTGGCCGTGCCACACCTGCTGCCCGCCCGCCCTTTCTCCCCCTGTGAAACGGCCTGTTTTCCGCGAAACGCCTCGCTTTCCCAAGGGCTGGATTTTTCCTATCGACACACAGAGGTTCCTGGTCTGCTTCACACTAATTTTTGTCAGGAAACTGGGTTGCAGATACCTTTCCCCAAATGTGGCTAAAACTGTTTTCAGAGTGCCTTCTGTAGTTTTAAATGTGAACGTGGTGCAATGTTATCAATCTTTTTTTTTTTTGTAGGCCATACTTCCTGCACCTTCTTCTCGGGGGGCCTCGGGGTGCGCGCATGTGCCTCTGGCTCCTTCTTCCCACAGACAACAGGCCCTGTCCCGTCTGACTGTGACGAATGTAGCTGTGAGCTGCTGGATGAAAATCAGTCTGCCTGTCCATCTGTCTATCCATCCTCAGCAGCAGCAGGCTGGCAGCCATCAGACCACACAAGGTGTCACTTCTGGCACACGTGGATGGGACCCTGCCTGGAACCCAGGGCTAAACTCTCAGAGCCCAAGGCATCACAGTCACCCCCGGGACCCCAGCCCTCTCCCAGGAGGCACGCTGTCACCCTGTGTTTCCCACAGGAGGCACCCTGTCACCCTCTGGCTCCCCCCTTGCAGGAGGCATGCTGGCACACCTGGGCCACACCTTTTCTCTTTGGAAAACTGGCTCACCCACGGGGCTTCACCACGGGGAGGCTACACCCATGTTTCCACAGAAAGCACCCCAACACCCTGCCGTGGGAGGAAGCAGGGCCATGGCATGCGCCCCGACTTACTTGACAAACTTGTCCACGTGTGACATGGAGGCTTCGTAGTTCTTCCCCCCGAACTCCTGGCAGTGCAGGGCCATGAAGTGCGGCTTGTGCGCATGGACGACCTGGGGAGGAAGCACAGGGCAGGGCCATTGAAACCGAGGGTCCCTATGACTTTAAGTTTAGTTCAGGTCCTGGCTTTAGAATCATCTCTGTCTATATACACACCCCTCAGAGACCCAGTCTTTCCTCCAAATAGTCAGCAATGCCCAGTGCCCCAGGCAGAAGACAGAAGCCGGGACCTGGCTACTGGTCACACAGTCTGGACCTGTGCAGGCTGATAACATCTGGACCTGAGTTATGTGTCAGCTCCCGAGCCCTTCTGGCTACTTTCCCACAAGATGGGACAGAGGGTCACTGGGGCACTGGGGCAGTGACCTCAAGCTGCCCTCAAGACCTGAAGAGATGATTCATCACCCCCCGCGGCCAATCAGCTCCCAGCATTCCAACCCCTAAGCCCCGTGTCTGGCGACTTCATCCTGTGTCACTGTAACCCACACGCCATCAGAGAGTTGGGGCTTCGAGCATTAGCTTCCCGTTCTGGATGGCGCCATTTCTAAGAAAGTCGCCGATGTTTCTGCACGATAGTCCTTGGTGTTTATATCTGGCTCTGCCGGCGCTGGCCACACAGACCCCTCTGCTATACACCGCCAGGGGCGGCACAGGGCTGCCGGGCACCGTCACGTCTGTGAAGAAGGGGGCTGGCAGGACAAACGGCCCCAAGTCTGCAATGGGGCTTCCGACAACCCCTGGGTCATTACACAACACAGCTGCACCTGACCCCCTGCAGCCAACCACACTGGGAGGTTGGGTGACTCGTGTGGACACGGTGGGCATCTCAGAGTGACCCCCTTGAGGGCTCACTCAGCAGCTGGATGACCCACAGGTCGGTGAGTCGGTGTTGACCAGCACCTGCTCACAGAGGAGACAAGGCACTCGCCAGCCCTGCCCTGGAGCACCGGAGGCGGAGCGTCACCAACAGGCCAGTTAGGGTGATAAGGCACTTTGCCACAACAGACACCCAAGGGCGTCACCCAGCCCCCGGGGTGTGGGGAGGAGGGCTACCTGGGAGGCAGGCAGGGCCGGTAAGTGGGGGCCACAGGGATTTCACAGCAAGGACCAGCTTTAGGGACACCAGGCGACAGAGGGAGGTGAGGCAGCACATCCAGCAACACGCAGAGAAGCCACCGCCAGCAGGGAAGTCCCACTCTCTCCAGAACCCACAGCCTGTTGGCCTGCCACCCCCGCCTAGAGCTGCCCCCAGACAGACAGCAGCAAACAAAGCCAGAGAAGGAAAAGAAGCAAACACTGAAGGCGGAGAGCAGCGGGGCGGAACAGGTCCACAGTCAGGGCCAGCGGGCCAGAGTGGTTCTGTGTCGGGACGGGACGGTCAACCCTGGCCAGACCGAGAAGAGCAACGCCTCGGCTACCAACAGGGGGGATCACAAAGACCCTGCGGGCGTTTCCATGGCAGTAAGAGCACCTACTGGCATCACAGACTTGCAACATTGGCACCAGACGTGCGAGGCCCCGAGGCTGACTTGGAGGGTGGCCAGAAAGCCTGGGGTCTGAAAAGACGGGGAAGCCTCAGCTCGTCACACACCCACAGAGGATAGAAGGCAGGGCGTGGGCCCTGTGCGAGACACGGATCTGGGGAAGGAAAGAGATGAGAGGGGGAGAAGCAGCAGTGGGTAACTGGGCACAGAGGAGAAAAGACGAGAAAGAGGAAATGGACCGCAAGACAGAGGAGGACCGGCAAGTCCCCGCCAAGGCAGGCACTCGATCGAGGTCTCCGAGCATACCTGGACGAGCTGGACGGACAGAAGAGGGTGCTGTTAAGCCAGGAATCCCATAGAACATTCCAGTGGCAGTAAGATGAAGGGAGAGGAGTTCGACAAGTCCCTACAAAGCTGCTGCAAAAGGTAAGAAAAAATGTACACACATACACCAAGGGAAGGGCTCCACCCAGAAAAAGAATCACGAAGCAGAATGGGATTACAAGCCTACACTGCAAACTGAATTACACGCATTCGAGCAAGCATTTGAGAAAATGAAAAACCCAAATCAGAAACTCAAAACTAAAATAGAAATTGGAAGGGGTGGGGTGGGGGGAGGGCGTCGGTTGGTAGAGAAAGAGCGCTGATTAAGCCAAGGGAAGAAACTAAGAAAAAGACAAAATGGAGAAAAAGTGCTCAGGAGAGAATCGACTAGATGGGTATTCACAATGACACTGAAGCCAGAAAGACCAACCAAGAGAGTTAAGATGACAACAAAAAAGTGGGAGAGAAAGACATGAAAACGAAGGTGAGCAAAGAACAACATTCCCATCATCAAAGTCCCGGGAGGGAGACCAAAAAGGGACCAGAACTAATATTTAAAATTATAATCCAAGAAACTTCCCAAATAGAAAAAACTGAATTTACACAATGAAAGGGCTCACTGGGCACCTAAGAAAATTAACTCAAAACCATCAGCTCCAAGCCAAATCCCAGCCAGATCATGAGATTTCAAAAATAAGGACACAATCCTCAAGCTCTCCAGGGACAAAGACCAGTTGGCATTAAAATAAAATAAAAGACAGATTGGCACCAGACTTGTCAAAACCAACATAAATCAAGGTGGCAATGGAAGAACCATTTTTGAAAATCTCAATGAAATAAAGCATAAGCCAAGGATTATCTATTCTGCCAAGTATCCTTCAAATATCAACGTCATAGAAAAATGTTTCAATATGCAAAAAGCTAGGAAACGCCGTCGCCGTCAGCCCGTTATGAGGAATGTGTGAGAGGAGGGTTGGGGGAACACTTCCCATGAACCAGATCGATGTTTTAAGATCTGTGGCCACAATGCCTTTGTGGGGACAGATCCACTGTGCCAGTGTGGACATGAGCAGCCAGAGAATGCTACAGGAGTGGGCACCAATAGAACTTAATTCCAAACCAGGCAGCAGCTGGGGTTTGGCTTGGGGTGACGGGTAGGTTGCTGACCCATAATTCTGTCTACTGGCGTTTTCAATAAACACCGACATCATACACGTGCCATTTGATTTCAAAGATTTCTATACTTACATGAAGCAGTATGTCAACGCAAACCTGTAGGCCCACAGAGCATAAATCTAGATCAAGCACTTAAAAATGTTTTAAAAGCCGATAGAAAAATTAAAATAGAATGCAAAGAAACTGAAATAATCCACAAGGAAAGGGGAAACAAAGGGACAAAAGCAGAGGGTATGAACAGAGAGCAGCAACGACGTGGCGGACCCAGAGTCCAATGTCAGTGGTCTAGACTCCACTGTGCAGAAAGGCAGCCTCGGGTCCCAAGGGGCTGCTTAAACTAATTAAAATCAAAGACCTAGTCGAATTTCAAGCGGTCAACAGCCACACGTGGCCAGTGGCTACGGTGCTGGACAGCACAGAAACGGACCGTTCCCACCATCAGAGAAAGCTCTGCCGGGCCAGACCAGGCTGCCCAGACACTGCAGTCTCAGACGGGAGTGACGGCACAGGGAGCACAGCACTGGAGCACAGCTGCCTATCAGAGGCAGTCCTCCAGCAGACACACAGACAGACCAGAGTCACGGGCAGGAAAGAGGCAGCGTGCGTGGGAGGCGAGGAAGGCTGGTGGGGCCACATTATTCAGACGAAGGACTACAAGACAAAGAGAACACTTCATGTGACCACGACAGTTCATCAGGAAGACCGCACAACTATACATGTGCGTGTGGCTGAAAACAGAAACACGCACACACATGCACAGGCACACAGCGTGTACGTGTACGCACTCACAGTCAGCCAAGACACAGAAGACACGGTCAACACCTTGACCTAAAACCCAGACAACTAGAGACCACACGCTCTTCCAAGGCCTCTCTGAGAAAGGCCTGTACTGGGCCGTAAACAAGCCCCAGTGGACTTTGGAAGAGGGAACCATAAGGACTCCGTTTTCTGACCTCACAGAGGCAAAACCAAGCTGAGGGAAGACGACCGGACACAGAGTGCGCTGTTTGATTCCACTTACGTGGACTCCAGACAACCCAAACTGACGGGCAGCGAGTGGCAGAAAGCAAGCTCCTGGCTGCCTGGCATGAGGCTGGAAGGAGACAGTGACGGGGATCCAGGAACCGGTGAGGGCAATGGACTCGCTCATTCTCTGGATCACAGCGGCTTCCCAGATGTAGAGGAACCACGAAACCCATCAAAGTTCACACTTTAAATATGTGAAGTCTCCTTACTGTACATCGGTTTATACCTCCATAGCATTCATTGTAAAAAGTTCAGGTCTACCAAAATACTGCTTCATTCCAATGTACAAACTACAAATAATCATGAGACGACTGGGAAGATCTGAATACTGACATGATATGATTGTGAGTATTAACCTTAGGCGTGATAATGACACTGTGAGGGTTGGGTTTTTAAAAATATATCTTTATTGATTTCACAGAGGAAAGGAGAAGGAGAAAGCGCCAGAAGCATCAATGATGAGAAATAACCATTGACTGGCTGCCACCTGCCTGCCCCCCACTGGGGATGGAGCCTGCAACCCTGACAGGTGATCGAACCTTGACCTCCTGGTTCATAGGTCGGCGCTCAACTACTGAGCCACACTGGTGGGCTATGAGGGTTGTTTCTAAAAGTATTTTAGAGAGACACACTGGAGTACTCAGAAGTAAACGACACAGACCAGTTGCTGTGTTAAGTGGTTCTGGGGCGGGAGGCGTGGGTGGAGGACAATTGAAATCAATTAGCTGTGAGCTGGAAACTGTTGAATGGAGTTCACTGTAGTGTCCTCGCTGTATGTTTGAAATTCGCCATGATAAAAAGTTTGCTGACCACACTCATTGAACTCAGTGAGAGCGAAGCCAGAAGCCAGAGGATCCCTCACGTCCCGCCACCCAGGGCGGGCGGCACCGTCCGGCCCACTGGAGGTCCATCTGGGCTGGACGCCACTCGAGGCTGTCCTATGAGCACGTCTGTGATGGGAAATGTGACTTCCCATTCATCTTTGATCTCCCCTGGCTCCTTAATGGAAGGCAAGCAGGAAAGAGATACTAAGGTCTCTTCATTCGCCCCTCTCCGGAAACAGCTGGGAAACTACTCTGCCAGCCAACTCTGGGGAAGGCAGGTGCCCGATCAAATGGTAAGGCCTCCAGCACTTGGGCACCTGTGACCACATCACTCAAAGTGCAGCTCGAGACACAAACTTAGAGACTTCATCTCAAAGACATTTAATTAACTGCTGCGTAAGATGAGGCGTTCAAAACCGCTCATTGGAAGATGATCATTTTCATGACACGCTGTGGGAGAGTTCTGCTGACAGGAAAACTATTTTCTCTGCAGGAGGGTGATGCTGTGGGGTACTCCATGGGGCGAATGTAAGCCCCGTGATGGCACCATAACTCGCGCTGACTTGGGAAGCGAGGCAGATGGCAGCAGGGTTTGGGGCTGGCAGCCTGGGCCATGCCCTCCATCGGACGCTCACCAACAGGACCCCGGTGCCTGGCTGGTGTTGCAGCTTGAAGCAGAAAGCCAAGGCTGTTTCCGAACATCCCGGGAACCACGGCCCTCGGGACAGACGTGTCCTCGATGGCCAGCGAGACAGCCCCTGCTCAACCTGCTCTGCCCGCATGGCATGCCGGCTGGTGTCTGACAGCCAGCTCACTGGGGCAAAACCCGTTTCACTGTGCAAACACCCCCACGACGCCCGTGTCCAGCTCCCGAGGTGACATCACTGCACACAGAGTCGGGCACACACACTGCTAGCGCCCTGCCAAGACACAACCTAAATAACCGGGGTCCCAACGGTAACACAGAAAGCCATTGGGAGATGCTGAGTGTCAGGCACTCGTTACCTTTGGTTTTAATGTGATTTGCTCAGCTGTAAGCTTATAGAATTAGATGTTTAACACTGGCTCCCAGCGCCTGACATCTGCCAGCTCCTTCGCGCTGGCCCGAGTCACCGCAGGGCGGGGCGGTCCAGGAAGCACGCCGCGTGGATCCTGCTCTGTCACTTCCTGGAGGGACTGGTGCCCAGGGCTCTCCGAGTGTCCACTTCCTAGGAGCCTATGCTCATGGGCGGTCACTGCACACAGAGTGGACACAGTGGGGGCCCCTGCCTGGTGGTATGAGTCCACGCCACCCTGCATGCTAGGAGATGGGCTGAGGGACAGCTGGGACAGAGCTGCTGACCTTCCCCAGGCTGGGAAGGGGCTCTGGAACCTGAATGGTCCTGGACAAGATCCCTGCAGGGCCGACGCCGTGGACATCCTGGGGACAGTGCAGGACAGGGACCCAGTCTGAGCTGGGACACGCATCTCAGGAAAGCAGGAATTCAACAGGGGCCTCCGCCCCGCCCAGCCGCGGCTCACAGCCTGCCGGCAGAGGGGCTGCCTGCCTTCACCTGGGACCACACGCGAGCCACGGCCCAAAGCTTCAGAACCGCTTGACCGAAATTCTACAAAAAAAGGAGCTGTTTCTAACTTTAGGGGGGCGGGGGATAGGCAACTGATAAAAATACGAGGGTTCTTTCATAGGAAGGCTAAAGAAAAACATTCTGGAAAAGAGCGAATTACAAATTTTGGCAGGAAGGAGCAGGCAGCATGGAAAACAACGCGGCAAGCAGCCGAACGGAACGCAGCCCCCGTGCCTGAGGCTGGGCAGGTGGCGGCAGGGGCGGCCCCGGCTCCCAGCAGCGCACGGCAGCCGCCACCGCCTCGCTGGCCGGGAGTCAGCGCTAAAAATAGAAACGGCCAGGCCTTGTTAGGCTTTCTCCAAAGAGGAGGATCGGAGTGACCTAAAAAGGAATTACATCCTCCGAACAGCCCAGTGGGATCCTATACCCAAGATGAGCAGGAGAAAAAGGACAAAGAATTTCCAGAGGGAAAAGAGGGCTGCCGTTTACCAGCTGCGCTCCGCAGACACCCTGCCTCAGCTGGGCTGCTCGCGCTCGGCCTGGGGTGGGTGCCAGGCTGCCCACTCCTCTCTCCAGGGCTGTGCTGTGCGGGTGCAGCTCCGTGTGGCCCTGATCGGACGCCCTCCTGGAGTCCACGCCCGCACGTGGCCACCGATGGGGGCAGCGGCAGCCGGCAGTGTGGGCAGCAGGCACGCCTCCTTGCTACGTGCACACGGGAAGCCACATGTTTGGGGGACCTCCCCCTCAGGCCCCGGGGCCGCCCATCAGTGAGGGTGTCCCCCGGCCCGCGTGCTCAGGATGTATGGACCACCGTCCACTCTGAAGCGGAAGAAGGGTTTGCTTGGTAGGCACTGGGGGCGCTGGAGGGCTGACTACGCAGGCCGAGCAGCAGGCCCCTGGGCGGGACAGCCACCGCTTACACTGACCCGGACAGCTGGACAAGAGGCTGCAATTTCAGAGGCAGAAATGTGGACACAGGGACACTTCACGAACCCGTAGCTCTGGGGCATCAGAACTCCACGTGAACTGGTGGATCTTAACCGGAAAGCACTTTCCCTCTGAGGCAGCAAGCAGGAGCCCATGGGCCTCGTGCCACGCCTCAGGCGCTCACCTGGCTTTGTACTGGCCTCAGGGGGCAGTGGGGACCACAGCCTCAAGGTCACAGTGCAAGATGCCACAGAGCCACCTCTGGGAACCTCCTGCCTGAAGCCAGCCTGCCGAGCAGACTTCCATTTGGCTGCTGGACCAAATCGAGTTCATGGGGGACTGTGGTCACTCAGGGGCCAGATAAACCCGCCCTCTCTGCTCCATCACAGTGGCATCCCACAGCCCCTGCCCCTCAGCTGTCCTCCAGCCACCAATGACTGTCACTTCCTTATCAATACTCCTCCCACCAGCCCTAATCTTCCAAAGGGCCTGCCCTGGCCCCCAGGACAGCCCCGGCTGGCCCCTCCCAGACGCCACCGGACACTCTGTATCCTCGCCACCCCCACTGAGAATCCCAAGTGAGCCCCGAAGAGCTCCCAGAGGAGCTGTCACTCCTCTTCTCTCGGGTCCTGGGGTCCCACCCTGTCTGCTGGCCCAACTGAGATCCTCCTCTGTGCTCAAGGGTCCAGATCTGCCCTCGCCCTCCCCTGCAACAGGCGATTTGCTCTCTGTCTGTCACTGAAAGGGCCACCTCCCCATCTCTGCTGCCTTCTTCCTCCACCCTGCCTGGCGGGGGAGGCACACCTCACCCCTGCCAGCCCTGCTGACCCAACTCTATCACCCTCTCCTCCACTGATGGACACACAGTCCAGTCTCTTTAGCACCTCCTGACAGACACCCCAGTGAGACCTGTCCCCGGATCCATGTCCCCTGCTTAGCCACTGGTATGGCCTTTGGAATCACAGGCCCCATCTTGACTGCGACTACTTAGCTTTGGGGGCTGGGTGCCTCTCATACCCTCTTCAAACCTCACTGTTCTCATCTGTAAAATGGGGTGCTGAGCATCGCCACACTGGTGGTGATGGGTAGGGGGAGGGGGGAGGACAGGTGCAGCGAGCAGCGGTGCCCTGCACAGCAGCAGGAACCACAATGGGAGGGACAGGAATCCAGCGGCCAAGCATTTCTATGCGTATGAACTCAATATAGCTGTCTTCAACATGACAATGAGCGTTACAGCATAAGCTATTTCCCCAACTCGTTCTAAGGCCAGACCATCGGAGCAGGGCTGTGAGCTCACACAGGACCTTAAAGGCCCTGTGGGGACCCGGCCCTGTTGGGGATGCCAGGTGGAGAGGAGGCAGCAAGGAGGCAGAGCTGGAGGAAGCCAGTGCAGCCAGCCAGGGGGTACAAGGCGCTGACAGGTGGGATGGGAGATGGGAGGGACAGAGAGGGTGCGGTGTGACCCGGATGGGCTGGAGGAAGCCAGCCGTGCTGTGGGGGCACAGGGTGGAGACGCTCAGTCTAAAGAGCCTGGGAGCTGGACAGGGACGTCTGAAAAGAACAGGCCCGGCCTGAAATCAAAACCTGGGGAGTCGGGAGCACCTAGAGATGGGACTCACCACGGCTGCGCAGTGGGGAGCTGGGAAAGAGCAGGGCCCTGAGCCCCGCGAGCCACAGCCCGGATAGAATGCAAAAGAGCCGCAGGGAAGACTGGGCGCCTCCCCAGAACACTGAGCGATGAATCATGCCACAAACACCTGGTGCCTCGCTTCTCACCTCCTCCCGAGACCCCATGCTCCTGCAGCACCAGGTCCCTCCCGTCCCCACAGTCTGGCCGCCCCTTATGCTGGATAAATGGACTCGGAGGGCACACAGGCCCGAGTCTGGCTTCTCTCACAAATAAAGCAGCTGCAAACATCTGGGTAAACCCATGGGGTGGGATTCAGGGTCACATGGGGGGTACTTGTAACTTCAGAAGTAAGGCGCCATTCCGCATTTCCACGGCAGGTTTTGAGGGTTCCTCTCCCACACAGTCTCAGGGTTTTCCTCTTTTGTTTTGTTCATTTTAACCGCTCTAGTGATGGATTTGTGCTGGTATCTCACCATGGTTTTCACCGGCATTTCCTTAAAGACTAGAGATGTTGAGCATCTTTTCACGAGCTTATTTATTATTGGGCATCTTCTTTGGTGAGATGCCTGGTCGAATCTTTTACTCATATTTAAACTGGGGCTCTGCTTTCTCATTGGCTTGTGAGAGTTCTTTCTATATCCCAGTCCTTCGTTTCATGTGATTTGCACAGATTTGCACCCCCCTCTGTGACATAGCTTTTCCTTCTTTCACAGTCGGACAGAGAGCAGAAGTTCCTAATGATAGGTTCTAACTTATCAATATTTTGCTTCTGTCAACTGTGCTTTTGGTGTCATAGCGAGGAAATCCTTGCTTACTGTAAAGTCACAAAGATGTCTGTCTTAAGTTCTCACCTAGAACTTGTAAAATTTTAAGTTCAACATGCTTTAAGAATTTAATGTTTGTGAATGGTGCAAGGTATAGGAAAAACTTTTTTTGTATACGGATGTCCAATTGTCCCAGCATGATGGTTGAAAAGTCTGCCCTTTCTCTAATGAATCACCTCCCGCCCCCATCAGTTACCTGGCTATATGTGTAAGGTCATTTCTGCTCCATGACCCACATCTCTGTCCTTCTGCCAAGAGTTCACTGTCTTGAATACAGTTGATTTACAGTAAGTCTTGAAATCAAAAGTGTGACTCCTTCAAGTTTACTGGCCTTTTTCCAAAACTGTCTTGTTTTTCTCGTTCCTTTGCTGCCCCATCGATGTTAGAAGCATCCTGTAGTCGACTCCCTGACGCCCCGCAGAGGTTCCTGCTGGGAGTGCGGCAGATCACAGGTCAGTCAGTGGCGCTAACATGCTAACGTGAGTCTTCCAACCAGGCACGTGGCATCTCTGTCAATTTCTTCATATCTTCTCGGATTTCCTTCATCGGTGTGTCACAGTTTTCAGTACACACATATTAATGTGCTTCATTAAATTTATATCCAAATATGTCAGTGCTATTCTAGATGTTATTGCTTTTTTAAAAAAAAAACATATTTTGTTGATTTTTTACAGGGAGGAAGGGAGCAGGATAGAGAGTTAGAAACATCGATGAGAGAGACACATCGATCAGCTGCCTCCTGCACACCTCCTACTGGGGATGTGCCCGTAGCCAAGGTACATGCCCTTGACCGGAATCGAACCTGGGACCTTTCAGTCTGCAGGCCGACGCTCTATCCACTGAGCCAAACTGGTTTCGGCTAGATGTTATTTCTTAAGTTTCAATTGTTCCCAGTGAATATAAAACAAAGATTTTCAAATCGCCCCCGTATGTTGCAGACCAACTAAATTCCCTGGCATTTGTCAGAGTAAAGGCTGTGTGGGCTCTTGCGGCCTTTCTAAAGGGCACTCCGTCCTCTGCCAAAGGAGAGAGCGTTCTCTCTTCCTTTCCAATCCGCCTGTCTCCTCTTCCCCTCCCCCGCCCGCCTGTGGACTGGCCAGGACCTCCAGCGCCCGGCGGAGAGGGCGGGGCCCTGCACCCTGGCCCTGTTCCCACGCCGTCTTCCCCCTCTGGGAGCACGTCAGCGGCGGGGTTTCTGCAGATGGATGCTCCCTGCAGGCTGAGGAGTCCCCCTCAAGTCTTCAATGCTGGGAGTTTTTAATCAGAAATGGTTTTGAATCCTGTCAAAAGCTTTCCCGGCATCTATTGAGATGATGTGTTTTCTTCTGCAATTGCTGGCATGTGGATTCCATTGACTAGTTTGTGAATGTTAAGCCAGGCTGACATTCCTTGGGGATGCAGTAATAACTTTTATTACACTGGTGTTTATCTGCTTGTGTATCACATACTGGTATTTACTGATATGCAACAGACAGACTTTTATACGTGCGATCTGTCAGTTTGGTGGGTTTTTGCCTTTGTTTCGTGGAGGACCCTTTTTCTGACGTGGCGTCTCCGGCCGCCTCTGCAGTCGGGGAGTGGCCGTGCCACCGTGTGGCTTGGCATCACTGTATCTTCTTTACGAGTTTCTGTGTAATTGCTGTTTCTCCCTTAAATGTGCAACAGAATTTGCCAGGAAAACCATCTGGTCCTAAAAGTTTTCTGTAGGAAAGTTGGGCAACATTTCAACGGAATCGATAGGGCATCTATTTCTTCTTGGCTAAGCTTTGATACTTTGTTTCTCCAAAAATCTGTTCCTTTCACCAATGTATCGACGTATGTTATTCACGATATTTCCCTTATTATCTTTTTAAAAATATGTTTTTATTTATTTTTTTACAGAGAGGAAGGGGGAGGGATAGATAGCCAGAAACATCGATGAGAGAGAAACATCGATCAGCTGCCTCCTGCACACCCCGCACCAGGGATGTGCCCACAACCAAGGTACATACCCCTGGTCGGAATCCAACCTGGGACCTTTCAGTCTGCAGGCCGATGCTCTATCCACTGAGCCAAACCGGTTAGGGCTCCCTTATTATCTATTTAATGCCGCAGTATCTTTAGTGATGATGCCCATGTCAAATTTCTGCATGTGGCCAATTTTGTATTCTACCTTAAATCAGAGAAAGGAGAGCAAGTCCAACCCAAAGCAATAAAAAAAAAAGGAAACAACAGGAGCAGAAGTCGGTGAAAACAACCAGAACAGGACACAGTGAAGCCACGAGCGGTTCTCCGAGGCCACGCAGACGGCCCTCCGCCACACCCCGGCGGACCTCCGGCTCAGGGTCCCGTCTCCCTCCTTCTTCGCCTGCCTGGACATTGTGGGCAGGATGCCAACAGTAAAACTGTGACTTGACCCGGCTAGATGCTCGCCTGGAAACCCTCTCCCGGCTGTAAGCTGCTGAGCCTGGCCCCTCTCTCAGGGGCTGCCCTGTCCCGCCTGGGGTCTGATGTTTGAAAACCACTGTTTCAGACGTTTACTGGCTTACATTTCTTTAAGGCGGGAGTAGGTTACCTGTTCCTCCACATTGGTGGAAGCAGGTTTGCTCAGCAGAGTATTTTTTAAATTTCCAGGGAAAAAAAAAAGTGACTTTTAAATGGGCAAAAAATGTCAGGGTCCTGTTCAGCTCACCTAGCGAGATGTCTCTGCCTTGACTTACCTCTGGGCTGGTTTACAATTCTGTGAGTTCTAGAAACTGATAATGACATAAATGCCCCTGGACCACAGGAATGAAGAGTGTCAATAATTACGAGACAGTTTTTGTTTGTTTGTTTTTAATTGATTTCAGAGAGAAGAAGAGAGAGAGAGAGAGAGAGATAGAAACATCAGTGATGAGAGAGAATCATAGACTGGCTGCCTCCTGCATGTCCCGAATGAGGGATAAAGCCTGCGCCCCGGGAATGTGCCCCTGACTGGGAATTGAACCATGACCTCCTGGTAATCATGAGCCAGTTTTGCATCAGTCAGCAAATTCACTTTAGCATGAGGAATGGGAGAACCTAGTTGAACCAATCAGAAGATGTTACTGGTCTTCCCATTCATAAATATTTAGTATCTCAATTAAAAAAATCTTCAATACTTGCTCATTTTATATTTGTATGCAAGCCAAAATTATATCAATTTTAAAATTTATCTACAGCATTACTATACACTTGAACAACTCAAGGTTCATCGATAAAAAAAACAACTTTGATTTAACTTAAATGACGACCTATTCATATAATAAAATACTCTGAAGACATAAAAATAGTGTATTAATTTAATATAGAAAGTGTATATTAATTTAACATAGAAAGACTTCCTAGTTCACCCCCCAAAAAAGAGGAGGTTTTAAAAACACATTTATCTGTGACCAGCGAAGGAAGGTTGCCAAACTGCAGTCACACAGACAGTTAGACAGAAGGGCGTGGACATCAAAGCAGAGGCAGGGTGGGGGTGGGGGAGATTTATTTATACTCTCCTGCCTTGTGCAATTTCCTGAGTGTTTTTCAACAAGGAACTGCTAAGCACAGAGAATGTGTCAGACCTACTCCTAGATGCTCAGGAAACAGCTCTGATCAAGACAGGTGCCTGCCCCCAAGTGTTCACATGCAGGTTCACCATGTTAGAAAAGGGGCAAGGCTAAACCTAGTGACCTTGCCCGCAGTTGGAAGAACTGAGGTTGGAGCTGCAGGTCTCCAAGCAGCCTCCTCAAGAGCCTTCCTGACACCCCATGAACCTGCACCCCAGCCCTCAGGTGGTTCATTTCCTTCCCAGGCTGCCCCTGGGCCACCGTGGGGAGTTTCCAAATGTCTCTCCACAGTGCCATGGATGCCCCCACTCACTGCCGACCCCCAGCACCTGGCACCTCCCAAGCTATGGTCTCTTCCTCTTCTTACAAGGGCACAAATGCCATTCTGGGCCTCACCCTCATAACCTCATCTCATCCTAATGGCCTTCCAAAGGCCCATCACATCCATCTCACTGGGGAGTCAGGCTTCAAACAGAAGAATGTGGGGACCACACACATCCAATCTGGGGCTGAGTGGAGCTTGCACCTCTACTGGGAGAGAGAGATAAATAAGTGGCCAGCGGACACAGGATGCAAGTTCCGATCACGATGGCTCCATGCGCACAGTCCCAGTGTGAGGAGACCAAGACTCCCCAGAACTGCTCCCCAAGACTCCTCCTCACACCCAAACAGGCTTCTAGCACATTCCCTCACAATTGTCATTGCCAGAACCCCTCCCTGCCTGGAGCCAGGCAGCTGCCCGCTCACCCTTCCTGGATGTGCCCAAACAGTCTAGTCTCAAACTCTGGTGCACGCGAACTCTGCAAGGTCCACCTTTGAAAATCAGACAGACAGACAAAGAAGCAAAAGCTATAGCTCAAAACGGCAGAAGTTTTCACCAAAACTAACAGACCCAGGGAGCCGAGGGCTGGACGGGAGGGCTCCAGCCGCACCTGGGACTCCCCCAGTGGCTGGGGACAGAGGTGGGGCACGGAGCCTGTGCAATCCCGAGGCAAACACTGACCAGAGCAGGGCTTGCTCTCTCCAGCACACCTCCTCATGAGCTGTCACAGCCAGCAGCCTGCCCGCCTGGCTTCGCCAGGGGTCCCTGACATCAGGTATCCGCCTAGGCAGAGCAGAGTATGGGGAAGGAGGGACCAGGACCCCTAGGTAATGGGAAACCAGGCCCCCTTACTCCCCGAGACCCCACCTCTGTGGCCTCTCACCTGCCTCATCCCCAAGGATGTTCCTTCCTGAAGCCCCTGCACCTGAGCCTAGGCTGTTCCCCAGAGATCTGCCTTCTGTTCTCCCAACAATACACATGGGATGGGTGAGAAAGGAACTGCACCTCCATACAGCCCAGGGGGACACACCTTGCTGGATGGCGAGGGATGACCAGCCCTGCACCAGGCCTCCTCCTCTGGGTTCCCACTGTCATCTCCAAAACAGGAGCAGGACCCACACGGCCCTGCCACCGGGCCCACTGCAGGAGCCAGAGCAGCCCGGGACCGTCTTCACTCAGCTGTGCTCAGGCCGCCCTAATCCAGTCCGCCTCTCTGGCCGCGGCCACACTTACCTCCCGCTCCCAGCCAGGCTGGACCCTCTTCCCAGCCACTAGGTCTCAGCTCGTGGTGCTTCTCAGAGTGGCCGCTCATACACCCCACCCGGGGCCCAGTACGCGCACCTACGCACAGACCTCACCAAGGACCCAGGTGACTGCCTTGATCGTCCTCACCGTTGCAGAAATACCAGAAGTGGAGCCCCCTGTCCGCCATGTCCGCCATGTCCCAGCTCCACCCCTGCCCCCAGAGCAGAGCTCCCCCAGACAGGACCTCAGTCAACATCTGCTCGACAGACAGTGCTGGAACCTGGCCCGTCCTACAGCGCCTCCCCTGAAGTCACCCACACTCTGCCAGACCCCACGGTGGTCCCTTTGTGTGGTCTCGTCATGCTGAAACCCCAGGACCCCCAAGAGGCACCCTAATGTCCCCGCACACTCTCAGCAGCCTTCCCTCCAATAAGGAAGAGACGGAGCCCAGTCCCCGGAATCCTGGCCAGAGGGAGGGGATCGGAAAGGGGCCTCTGAGGAGAAACGCGACGGCTGTCCCATGGGCGCCGGGACAGCCAAGCCTGCACGTTGGTGGGCAGGTGTGACTTCCACAAAAACACAATACTTATCGTGTGAGCCGCTTATCTGGGGGGTGGCTGGCACAGCGCCCTCACCTGGTAGAACTCCCGGAGCCAGTTCTTTTGCAGGTTATCCGGCTGTGAACACAGAAGAAAAAGGAAAAGTCAGTCGGACCGCTCACAGCCCCAAACAGCCCTGCGCAGAAGCCTCTGGGATGAAGAGCTACTTGCCGGCCTCACTGTGAGGGCTGGGGTCTCTACATAGGGGCTCGGGGGATCCATGCCGCACAGGGGACCCACTCCACACACAGGACCCCATGCTCCACACAGGAGACCCCTTCCGCAGGCAGCGACCCCATCTACAAGTTTCCCCAGAGCCAAACGCGCCCGGCAGAGAGCAGGCACCCAGAGCCCGTGTCGCGCCCCACCCAGGGGCCACGGAGGGGCTGCCCGCAGCAGGTGGGCTTGTAGGAGCTGGGAGGACCCAGAGCACCGAGCGCCACCTTCCAGGTTCTGGACACTCGGACCAGCAGGCCTGGAAGAGCAGCGTGTACGAGACTGAGATGCAGCCTCCCCCTGGGAGGCCTGACCACCGGGCTCACTCGGGCCTGCCCAGCGGCTCTACTGTCTCCTCACCAATGGCTTAAGCCACCGGCCCTGTGAGCTCTGCTGAGGGGTCCTGGACGATGGCCAAGGCTGTCATGAGTCCTGTAGCCCTGAGTGCAACACGAGGCTGCTCGGCAGAGCTAGGCTTCCAACGAGGCAGGGGGGCTGTGCAGGGGTGCAGTTCCAGGTCTGCAGGGAAACAGCCTAGGGCCCCGCTACCCAGCGATGGGACATGCTCATCACTACGGAAATGCAACTTAAAAATGGTCCGCGCCCAGAAGTGAGAGCCTCTGCCCACACAGAAACACGGACGCCACGTACACAGCACCGGTCACAGTGAGCCCGGGCTGATACCCAACCAACGATTGCTCGGCCACAGAAGGGAAGGCCGCACTGACACTGGCCATGAGGCGGACGGGGCTCGGAGGCACGATGTGGTGAAAGGAGGTGGCGTCGGGGGGCAGGCCCTGTGAGGCTCCGCTGTATGGAATGTGCAGGAAGACAAATCCACAGGGACAGAAGTTAGGTTGCTGCCAGGGCTGGGTGGGGCGACGGGAAGGAGTGCTAGGGCACAGGGTTGGTGGGGAGATGATGGAATGTTCTAGACTTGGTTGTGGTGGTGGTGACACTGGAACCACTGCCCTGTGCGCTCCCTCTCTCACTCACCCCGCCATCTCAGCCCCAATCAGGACACCAGGACCACAGGGCTGGCGCTGAGCTGTGCATTACTGTGCTGTGCTCTTATTTTATTAAAATATGAAAAGTGAGCCAAACCGGTTGGCTCAGCAGATAGAGCGTCGGCCTGCAGACTGAGAGGTCCCGGCTTCGATTCTAGTCAAGGGCATGTACCTTGGTTGCAGACACATCGCCAGTAGGGGATGTTCAAGAGGCAGCTGATCGATGTTTCTCTCCCATCGATGTTTCTGACTTTCTATCCCTCTCCCTTCCTCTCTGTGAAAAATCAATAAAATATATTTTTTAAAAATATGAAAAGTGAAAGTTTCAAGCTCAGTGAAAAGAAGGGCTGTTCCCACTGAAACCAGTCTGGCTCAGTGGATAGAGCATCGGACTGCGGACTGAAAGGTCCCAGGCTCGATTCCGGTCAAGGGCATGTACCTTGGCTGCGGGCACATCCCCAGTAGAGGGTGTGCAAGAGGCAGCTGATCGATGTTTCTCTGTCATTGATGTTTCTGACTTTCTATCCCTCTCCCTTCCTCTCTGTGAAAAATCAATAAAATAATTTTTTTCTTAAAAAAAGAAGAAGGGCTGATCCCAATGGAGACACAGAAAATGTGGGCCCACAGCCCAGCATCCCTGCACACGCGGACTCCACACACACACACACACACACACACACACACACACACACGTGCGAAGGGACGGGACTTGGCCATGAAAACAAAGGGCCGCAGGCCTGTGCGGTACAGATGTCAGTAATTCTTTCCACTCTGCACCGGAAACTATCCTGCCTGGCACGTAAACTTCTCGTTTCATCTCCCTAACGCTTCCCTGAAGATGCAAGAAGAACATAACTTCTTGAAGATCACAATTGAATTTACACAATTGATATACTAATATTTGCCTCAAGTCTTCTCCCACTAAAAGTAAGGGGTTCAGCAACAAGCCACCGAGTCCTCAGTGGGACAAATCAAGGCACATGCCCTCCAGTGCCTGTTCCGGACCAGCCCCCCCGACAGCCGTGCGGGAGCACACCGACTTCTCCCACAACACTGAGACAGAGGGGAGACCTCAGCAGAGACGCCTAGAAGCCCTGAAAAGCTTTGTCAGTTATGATTCCAAACTTCTAGAAAACAGACCCTTAAACAATAGAGCACAGCCTGTGTGCAAGCTCATACATGCATGTGCACATGTGTGCACACACACACACACACACACACACACACTTAGGCATGCTCTCTAGCCAAGACAAAACCCCCAAAATGATCTTTTTAGATGCACATATCCCAGTTTCTATAAAATTAGACCTTCCCATCACAGCACCCTCTCATTGGGTGAGGCTGGGCAGTGGGGCTGTGGCTCCGCCCTGTCACATTTCAAGTGCACAGGCTCCGTGTTGGCATGACAACGTGGCGGCTCTACCCAGGAGCAGCTCTGGGCGAGGCCTGGAGGCCACGTGGGTGCCAGCCTCCTCAGAGCTGCAGCCCATGTTTGGTTAATGCAGAGTTCTTTTTAAAGCCACTAAAGTCAGAATCAGAGATAAACACACAAACGAGATCTTAGAGGAGTACTTTCATTGGAGCCCAAAGTGGAGGCCATGCTGGGCTTTGCCCTAAAAGAGGTTTTAAAATTTCCTTCACGGAGAAGGAGAATTATGTAGAGCAAAATCCTGAATTTACATCAAGAAGGAAGAACATTAGAGAATAAGTGAAACGAAGAAGTTCTTCAATAAAAGTCACAGCCAGTTATGATAACATGTCGAGGGGCCAGGAACTGACAGGACCTTCCTGTGGGGGGCAGGACCCAAACTTCCTCCAAGTGTCCCCCCGGGTGTCTGCCTGCCTGGCCCTCTTCTCCCAGCATGGGCGGGGCCCTGCAGACGATAAGATATCGCCCACAAGGTTAGTAACGTTCCATGGCAAAGTGAAGGGACTTGGCAGGTGTAATTAATTCCCAAAGTCAGTTCATCTCAAGTGAATCGAAAGGGCATGTCCTGGGCAGGTCGGACCTTATCAGCACCAGGTGAGCCATTTAAGAGGCTCTAAAGGGCAGGTTCTGGAAGCAGGGCCCTGAAGGAGCGAGCTGCCTGAGCTGCACAGCCCCCGGAAAACGACCTCTGCCCACAGCTCCGCGGAGCTCGAGGGAAGTCCTTCCCCGGCGGGTCCCCGGATGAGAACACCGCCCGAGAGACCCCGAGCGCAGGGCTCCACTAGGCTGTGCCCAACGTCACCGACAGGAACATGAGACAGAAAACGGGTGCTCGGGGTAGACCACTAAGTCTGTGGTCATTTGTTACCCAGCAGAGAAAACGAGTACACGTGTCCTTAATACTTATAAACACGTGTGTGTGTGTGTAATAAAGTAAAATAAAGATTGTTTTACACATTCCTCCCCCATTCAGATTTTATTTTGCTGTAAAGTATATGGTAAGGGTCTAATTTAACATTTTTTCCTAAGAGTTAGCCCACTGTCTAAAACAGATTGTTAAACTGGGTGGTCCCCGTTCCTAAGTGCTCCTTCTGTCCGTCCACCCCTCTCCCCTCCCTCCAGTAATTAGTCTTGTCAGATAATGATCTCATTTATGTGTTCAAACAAACAACTATTTACCTTTTCTTAATGTGCTGTGTTTATGGGCTTTGTTCCTGTGTGTTTTCATTCAGTGAAATTTGGATTTATACTTATCCTTCCTGTGTTCCTTCAGTTTATGGCATAATTCTGGAATTTAGCTTTTTGAATGATATGTTTCCTTTATTTTTATTATTTCTTGTGTAACAGCAACAACTATGAATATCCCAGAATCTCTGCATTGGAAATATTACCCACCACACACACGTTCATGCTTCCCCCCAGAGCGAGTCCCTTTTCCATGGGGGAACATGAAGCACTCCACACTCACTGAGGTCAGGAATGAGGCGGAGGCACTCTTATTCCCACCCCTGTTTGAACTTATCGCAAAGACAGTAGGGAAGTGGACAGAATAGAGAAGGCAGTCAGAGGCATAATTCGTGGAGAGAATGACCTGAACCCCCGCATCTGCACAAGGCATCACAGGGCATCTGGAAAACCAGGGACACGACAATACAACTAAAGAAAACAATGAAACGATTTAGAAAAATAGCATGATGTAAAATTAAGATACAAAAATCAATATAGCCATCAATACAAACAAAAGCCGGTCGGAAGACATATTGGAGGAGAAAACCTCCATTTACAAGAGCAACATTAAGCTAAAAGTTGGGAATACGTTTTAAAATGTGAAAGCTTTGGCCCTGGCCGGTTTTCTCAGTGCTTAAAGGCATCAGCCACCAACTGAAGGGTCTCGGGTTTGACTCGAGGTCTCGGGCACAGGCCTCGGTTGCAGGCTCAACCCCTAGTCCTGGTCGGGGGAGGCCTGCAAGAGCAACCAATCAGTGTGATCCATGTTTCTCTCTCTGTGTCTCTCCTTCTCCCTTCCCCTCTCTCTAAAAATCAATGGGAAAAATATCCTCAGCTGAGGATTAGCAGAAACAACAACAGAAAGTGAAAATGTCCTGGAGAAACACATTAAACCCTCCCAGGCAGGGACAAAAGTAGCCCGAGGCGAAAGAGGACCTCCGGTTCTCAGGAAGGTGACTCAGCGCCATAAAGCCATCTGCTCTCTCCAGGTTGGTCTCCAAACGACACTGTCCCACCGCCAGTAAGGGACCCGCCCCGCCCAGCCCAAGCTAGATAGGCTGCTGCTAAAGTTCATATGGAAAAATATACTATGACTCAAAATCCAAACACCTTTTTTAAAACTGCAGTAAAAAAAAACCACCAGCACACTTCTGCATGTCAAAAACCATAAGCAAAATAGAAAGACAAATGTCAGGCTGATTTAAAACGTTTGCAGCACACATCACACAGACAGTTAGTCTTCCTAATGTTTGACGAACTCTTAAAAGTCAAGCAATCCCTGCCAGGCTGGCTCAGCTGTGGAAAGTTGAACTGTGAACCAGGAGGTTAAGGTTCGATTTCTGATCAGAGCACATGCCCAAGTTGCAGCCTCGGGGGGCGTGCAGGAGGCAGTCGACCACATGATTCTCTCTCATCATTGATATTTCTCTCTCTCTCTCCCTCTCCCTTCCTCTCTGAAATCAATAAGAAATATTTTTTAAAGTCAAGAAAAAACAACAAAAAGTCTGATTTTTAAAAAAAATGGACAAAAGACCCAAACAGAGGAGTCACAGGAAAGGTCTCCACACAATGCCCATGTGAAGAGACACTCACCTCTCTCCCAGGTGAGAGCTGCCAGCGGGCCTCCTGAGGCGGAGGTGGTACACCCCCACTCAGCCAGGTGCGTTGCTAAAACGACGTCTCACCCAAAATAAAAGTGGAGAAACAAGCAGCGATCCCAACAATGGAACACCCTTCAGGATGTCCACATCCTGTCAAGGTTAGAAAGACCAAAGACGGGAGGAGGTGGAATGCCAGGCTACAGGGCGGTGACCCCCAGCTTGGCAGGTGAGCCTTGAGCACATGCCAGGAAAAAGGAGTAATAAGCACCAGCAAGGCTGCTGGAGGCAACTGGGGTGACTTGACTATAAACTGTATGTAGATACCTTTGTCCCAGGACAAATGGCCGGAGTGAAGACCATGTGCTTAGATGGAAAGACACTCACTTGTGGGGGTGCCTCTGATGTCTCTCTGAGCATCACAATGTTTACATCCTGCTTTCTAATGGGTTCCCCCACCCACTCTCCTCTGCAACCCGCTGTACGCTGGGAGGTGGGCCTGTGGTGGACACTGGCCAGCCCCCAGCTGCCTGGGACCAGGGCAGGTCCTGGCAGGACTGAGCAGGTGAAGGGTACAGTCAGGATAGGCAGCCTGTGATCCTCAGTGGAAAACTCAGCTCTCTCTGAATAGCCCCTCCAGCCTCCTCCCCCCAAGCTCCAGGAATCCCCCCCACCCAACCCCTCCGTGGTCGCCTACAGATGACAGTCTGGCCAGCCTGGAGGACCGCACTGGTCTAGGAGGCTCTTCCTACCACACTGGCCAGGACCCCAAGCGACCATCCCTCGTAACGAGCCTTGGAGCGAACCCCACAGGCTGCCTGGGCACCGGGCTTCTCTGTGTGGGCATGCCAGCTCCAGCAGCCCCTCCCTCAGCTGAGCCCCTCCTGCCGCCTCCATAGCCTCCCTGCCCTGCAGCCTGTTTCACAGAGAAGGAACTAGGCTCCAAGGGCAGCGGGGCCGGGATGCCTCCCCAGTCTCCCTGCAGGCTCTGGGAGAGGCACCGGCTCCTCCGGCCCAGGGTCCCCTCGGGCACAGAGATGACGGCCCCCTCTTCCCGCAGGACGGACCCGGCCATGAGGATCGGCGGCACCGGGAGGTTCTCTCACCACGGCTCACTCTCACCAGGTACGGCCGTCACATTTCACTGAATCCAAAATGCCACCGTGCCAGCACCCCAGCAGTTTGCAACACGAAGGCTCTTCTCTGACATGTGAAAAATGCAATTCTTAGGACCCATGAGGTACAGTAAAAATGTACATCTCAGAACCCCTGAAATACGGTACAAATCTACATGTCAGAATCCATGAAATACCATACATTTGTTCATGTCAGAATTAATGAAATAATATACAAACGTACATGTCAGAATCCATGAAACCTGGTACACATGGACCGGGAGATGTGCTGTCAGGATGCTGAGGGACACAGTGAGGACGCCCATCCACCCAGCACACATGTCCCCATGCTGCCTGCAGGCCACCCAACACAGGGATCTGTGGGTAAATACCACCCTCCACCCCCAGACAGCGCACACACCCAGTCTGCACAGGGAGGGGAGGGCAGGTCTGGACCACGTCCATCTCTGGCTCTCACGGCCCGAGAGGACAGTTTGATGAAAGGGACCCCATCTCTGTCACGTTTGCAGGCACATCCTGACTGGCCACAGCCGGCCTGAGCGTGCACATGGAAAGATGCTCAATGCCGAGAGCGGCTGCACAGAGGGAGCTCCCACCCAGAGGATGGTCACGGTGGGCAAAGGCGTTGGAAAGCCCACCCATCAGCACTGCCCATGGGCATCGCTTCCCCCCAGGTGTCAGGGTTGGGGAACCAGGAGCCCCCATTCTGACTCCCACGCTGAAGCCCCTTGGTCCCCGGTCCTGCAGGAGGGAGAGGGGCTGCTGCTTCCTTGGCCACACGGAGCCGAGGTGGCACTGGCAGCACGGGCATCACTCTTGGCTCCAGAAGCCGCGCTGGAGCCTGGGCTGAGAGCAGACAGGGACTCCAAGGCGCCGTCCCAATCCTGGAGGCAGCACCCCAACCCTGGAGGCTAACGCCCTCTGAGACAGCAGGCCCACACTCCAGGAGGTGACCATGGGACCACAAACATAGCACCCAACCGCATGTCCCTCAGATCGACCCTTAGCCCCTTCACGCCCGAGCCATTGAACGCAAGCGCCCGGGGCTCCTCCACCCCGCAGCCCGGGGCTCCTCCACCCCGCAGCCCGGGGCTCCTCCACCCCGCAGCCCGGGGCTCCTCCACCCCGCAGCCCGGGGCTCCTCCACCCCGCAGCCCGGGGCTCCTCCACCCCGCAGCCCGGGGCTCCTCCACCCCGCAGCCCGGGGCTCCTCCACCCCGCAGCCCGGGGCTCCGGTGCAGGGCCGCTGCGCGACCCGCAGGAAATCCTGGCCCCGCCACTCGCTTATCCCTGCGGAAAACCGTTTCCTCTCATGTGAAGGGAAATCTTGTCTGTGCGGTCAGAAATACACGGAGGCTAAAAATAGGCTTGGAGGAGGAAGTGACGGCCAGCCCGCACCGAATGACAAGTGCGAGAGGGGGCAGGCAGGCAGCAGCCTGGGGCCAGGGTCACACACTGAGCTCCCAAGTCCATCCCTCCCCTCTGGCCTCCATCCTTCAGCTATCCAGACACAGCGAAAGAATGCGAAAGAAAAGGGAACTCGAAGAGTGAAGGGCAGCTAGAAATACCCTCCTCTTTCATGAAGTATGAAGAAAAAGCTGCTCAAGTCTCTCCAAATTATGCCAGAACTTCTCACAAAGATGCATCCTCTGAAAACCTTAATCCCCTGGGAAGAAGGACTTGATGAATTTATAACACAATAGACCCTTTCTCTGAAGGGTGTCCCAGCTCATAATGTATTAAAATAACGTGGCTCCGAGGTTGAGTGTCGGACCGTGAACCAGGAGGGCATGGGTAGATTCCTGGCCAGGGCACATGCCCAGGCTGTGGGCCCGATCCCTAGTGGGGGGCGTGCAGGAAGCAGCCAACCGAACATAAGCAACATCTTATCCATGTTTCTATCTCTCTATCCCTCTCCCTTCCTCTCTCTAAAAAAATCAATAAACATAAAAAAATTAAAAAAAAAGAAATCCACACCCTGGAACAATAAAACAACTAAATAAAATAATTTATCATCACACAGGATTAAATTCTCAGAACAAAGCAATGCTGGGACATCCTGCCCCCCCGGAAATACTGGCCTATGAAAACGATATGATCGGCTGCCGGGCACGCTCTGTGCAGCCAACCATCCGGCTACGACTGAACTGGGGCCCTCTTCCCCCCAGACGGTGTCCGGCTGGACGGCAGGCACCAGATGGGGCGGAGCGGCACAGAGGCCTGGAACCCGGGGCAGTGTCACACGTCACATGGCAACAGCCTCGCCCTGCGACCTCAGCGTATCCCCCACCCGCACCAGAGCCTCCGTCCCGCCCCGGGGGGCGCTCTCTTCCCAGGAAGTCCCCCGACGCCAGTGCTTTCCCCCTCCACAGTGACTTCAGCCAAACTATCAAACCGGCTGTGCCAAGACCCCCATGGAGGGGCCGGCTGGCCGGGCGGGCAGAGGCCGGGGAGGCTCTTCATGTAGCCCCCACGCCTCCCAGGGAGCCCTGCCCTCCCATCCTCCCAACTTTCCCGATAGCGTGTGTGCCGCTGTCCGCACGCTGCTTCTCTCTGTGTTCCTTTACAAGCGGGTTTATAGGAGACGGGTTTATAGAAGGCTGGGCAGAAATAAAATCGGAGCACGCCATGTGGTTCTCTGCAAACAGCACGCACCTGGTGCAGAGGACACGGCCCGGAACCTGACCCTGAACGTGCCAGCACATGGCGGCCCACAGAGGATCACAGATGATGGAAGTCAAGCTCCATGCCCACAATGCACCAGCAGGAGAGTCCAGGGGGAGTGGTGAGCTGTCGCGAGAGGAGACTGGTGGAGGCGGGCAGGCAACTCTTCCTGGACCAGAGTTCGGCCACTGCTGCTTTTAACATGCAATGCATCTCTCTGTCCAATTTTTAATAAGATTTCTTTTCAAAAGTGACTCATACTCAGATCAAGCATTTGGGGATACTCGGGGGGGGGGGGGGAGGGGGCAAAAAATAAAACTACCGCTGCCTACACTGCTATCCCCTAGGTGCCCTGGGACCCCATTACCACACGACCCACGACAATGCAGTTACCCATCACCTGCCCCTCCAGCAGGCTGTCCACTGCGGCTGATCAGCAAGGCGGCTTCCAGAGCCCCTTGTGACAAGTTACAGGGCTGGGGTACACCGCTGACCATGTCAAAAGGATGACATCCCAGTGGGATTTCTGGGGGAAGGTGTCCCAGAGAAGGCGGCCGCCAGCAGCAATCAGTGGTTTGAGAGCCTGAGCCCTCTCCCTTCATGGAGGGGGCTCGCTTCTGCGGGAGATGATCACCGACGGTGCACCTGAGAGTGGGAGCCGGCGGGGCCTGGGAGAAAGACGGGAACAGATTCTGTGTCTTCCGACGGAGGTCCACCTTGGCAGGGAGAACACAGGCCCCGCCCAGACATGGCAGGGCCAGCCTCGAAACGCGCTTTGCTCTGCCCCTTTCTTATACGACACACTGGATTCCTGAAGTGGCAGGTGTCCCCACGCTGCCTCAGCATCGCTCACCCACAGACAGAGGCAGGAGCTGGGTTTCGGGGACGTACAGCTCTGGTTCCGGGGGAAGGAAGCAGTCACGGGGAGCTTTGGGGGGTGAGTCGGCTCTGCTGTGACCCAAAGGGCGCCCCAGATCCCACGGTGCCACCTCCTCCTGCCACACAGCATGTGGCCTCCTGCTCACGGTGGGAAAAGGTGTCCACGGAGAAAGGGACAAATTCAAGCTAGGTCCTGGGGGATGAAGACCAGCTATGAACGAAGGAGAGGATTCCCATGAGGAAGAAAGTACATAAGTTTAATTTAGCAGCGTGGGTTCCAAAGAATGTGAAGGCAGCCCAGCCGAGGTCCTGGAAAAGTGACAAAGGAGAGAACTCTCCCTGGCAGGCCAGAGCCCAGTGTCCCAGCGAGCGCCCATCCTGGTCACACAATGGAACAGTCAGGAGCGGAAACTCCAATAAAAGTGCAGGCAGCAAACAATAAAGAAGCTAGCCAGCCCAAAACTGGCTCTTCAACCAATCGGTAAAACTGATAAACCACTAGGTATGATGGTCATTTAAAAAAAATTTTTTTTAATTTTAAAAAGGACTCACATGATCAATATCCGAAACCAAAGGTTATCAATGCAGGCGTTAAAAGAGCAATAGGACGGCCGGCCAGCATGGCTCAGTGGAGCCAGGAGGTCACGGTTCGATTCCCGGTCAGGGCACATGCCTGGGTTGCAGGCTCAATCCCCAGTAGGGGGCGTGCAGGAGGCAGCCGATTGCAGATGCTGCTTTCTATTCTCTATCCCTTACCCTCCCTTTCTCTCTCTCTAAAATATTTCTAAAAAGAGCAATAGGAAAGTCTCTGAGCAATACCAACAAATGTGACAGCTCAGGAGAAATGGATAAATTCCTGAAAAAAATAAAATGACACAATGAAACAAAACTTTTATCTGTTAGAGAAATTGGATTTGTATCAAAAACCTTCCCACATTACACTGATGGTTTCACTAGGGAATCCCATTAATCGCTCAAGGAAGAAATACCAGCAATCTTAATGGCTCTTTCAAAATAGAGGAGAGAATAATTTCTAGTTTGCGACAGGCCTAGCAGACCCAAAGCGATCTTTAAAAGAACCACAGAGCGAAAGGACTTACACTGGTCTCAAGACTTCCTGTAAAGCTACGGAAATCACCATAACCCTAATACCAAACCCTGACAAAGACATTCAAAAGCTTGGCAAAGAAAGAAAATTACACACCAATATCTCTTATGAACACATACACAAGCCAAACGCAGAAATATGTAAGAAAGAGAATATAATAAACCAAGGAGGGTTTAGCCCCGGAATGATAGTTAGGTTGAAAATCAATGTAATTGATTACAGACTAAAGGAGAAAAACTATAGGGTCATTTCAATAGATGCAGAGAATGCATCTGTCACCATTCAACTTTTTTTTTTAATTATTTTTTATTGATTTTTTGCAGTATAATAGTAGTACATGTTTTCCTTTCCCCCTCCCCCTTATCCTCCCCCCAGCCTCCCCCACCCCCCAGCACATATCCCCAGCTTCCCCCCTCCCCGCCCCAGTGTCTTTCATTCATTGGTTATGTTCATATGCATGCATACAAGTCCTTCCGTTGATCTCCCCCCGCATCTGCCTCCCATCCACCCAAGCCTCCCCCTGTAGCTTGACAGCCTGTTCAAGGCCATCCTGCCTCTATATCAATCACTCTCCCCTGTTTCTTTTCTTCAAAAATATCTTGCCTCTGCATACTAGAAATAAATGTATAAGAACAAAAAGTGTTTCAGTCTCGGTTTCAATGTCCAACTTTTCTGAGTCCCAGTTTCAGTGTCACCATTCAACTTTTTTCATAGTTAAAAAACAAAACAAAAACACAACAAAACCACACAGCAACATAAGAAATAGAAGAAAACGTCTGCAGTTTAGTAAAAGAACATCTAAAATAAGAAAAAAAACTCCAGCTACCACCACGCTTACAGGCTCAACCTCCTGGTTCACGTGGAGTCGAGGTCCTGAGCAGAGCAGGAGGCGGAGAGAGAAGAAGCACTAGGTGAGAGACAGCTGTTGACACACACAGCCTTAAGGACTCTGAAAAGCTACATTGTAGCAAGGTCATAGGGTACAAAGTTAACACACAAACTCATTGGCGTTTCTATCTGACAACAGCAAATACCTGGAAAATAAAATGTTTTAAAATACCGTTGACAACAGCATCCAAAAACATAAATTGCATAGGAATACATTGAACGAAAGATGCAAGACCTCTATGCTGAAAACCACAAAAATCTACTGAGAGAACTTACAGACCTACATAAACAGAGTGACGCGCGGTCTCCATTAGCGGGAGGCTCGGAAGTGTTCAAATGCCTGCCCGTGGTCATCTCTCTGGTGTGACGAGGGTCGTAATCTCGGCAGTGCCCCGACATGCGACAGGCCTAGCAGACCCAAAGCGATCTTTAAAAGAACCACAGAGCGAGAGGACTTACACTGGTCTCAAGACTTCCTGTAAAGCTACGGAAATCCAGACAGATGGTTCTGGAGTAAAATTCAATGACAGGTCAACAGGCCAGAACAGAGTCCAGAAAGAGACGCACACCTCTGTTCTGATTTTCAACAAAGATGCCCAAGCAGTCCCCCGGGAAACAACATCCTAACAGATGGTTAAGGATTAGCTGATGGCCACGTGGAAGAACGAAATCTCAACCACGGCCTCACAGCAGACACGAAAGTCATCTGAGACGAAAGAAGCTGAACGTAGAAGGTGACACCATGAAGGAGCCCAGGGGAGGGTGTCTTCCCGACGTGGCCGCAGGCAGAGATTTCTCGGGGCACAGAGCACAGTCGTCACTAGGAAATCTTACCTGAAACTTGTGGTCATCGAAACCACCGAGAAAACGCAGGAAGCGTGGGAGAGAGTATCTGACGGGGCTAGTGGGGGGGGGGGGCACCCCGACTCCTGCGGCTCAGTCATGCAATCACATAACACAGCGACAACGGGCAAGCCACCGGAACACTTTCCCCAAAACAAAACACACACAAACGGCCAGTAGGCACCTAAAAGGTGTTCACATCATTCGCCATCGGGGAGACACAGAGTAAGACCACAGGGAGAGGCCACTGCGCGCGCCCACCGAGTGGCGAGCGTGACCGAGACCGAACAGCCAACACCGGCAAGAGGGAGGAACACGGCGGTGTGTGATGTGAATCGGCGTGACCACTTTGGGAAACGTTCTGGCAGTTTCTGAGGGAACGGAACACACGCCACCTCACGACTCACGGACTCCACTTGCAGGTGAAGTTGCCTGAGAGAAAGGAAAACGTGTTCGCGAAGGATCTGTACGGGGACGCTCACGTCACAGCCGAAATGTGAGACAGGCCCAATGGGCCTCCACGGAGAAGAGCCAAAGGCCGGGGAGCGGTCAGAAACGATCCGCTCGCCCGCGGAGGAAAGGACCTCGGGCAACGAAGCAGACCAACCTCAGAACCTTCGAGAGACTGAGTCTGACCCCCGCGACCCGAGTAAACCAGAGGCTGCCTGGCTCCCTCGGGACGGGGAGGAGGGGCCAAGGGGGACAGGCTGTCTTCTGCGGGGATGGTCACATTCGACATTCTGAGAACAGTTTGGGTTCAACATAAGCATTTGTCAAACTCAGCAAATGTCTACTTACATTTGGACATTTCACTATGCAAATTTTCTATCAAAAGAAAAACCTAAACCAATATTGAACTCTAGCTACTTCAGAGGGAAGTATGCTATTGTCTGCAATTTACTCTGAAATGCATCAACACCAGAACAATTGATGGATGGATATATGGGTAAATGTGTGATGAAACACAGATAGTAAAATGTTAACGGCAATTGAGATGGTGCATATCTAGGTGTTGATATATAATGTCCTATTCCTTTTGGCAACTTCAATCTTTATAATAAACTAGAGGCCCAGTGCATGGATTCGTGCATGGGTGGGGTCCCTCAGCCTGGCCTGTGCCCTCTCTCAATCCGGGACCCCTTGGGGGATATAGCAATGCCGAACTGACAGGCAGCCAGGGAGGAGCCCCAGCTGGGGCCAGGCACAGCTCCAGCTGTGAGCCCGGCTTCTGGCTGAGTGGCACTCCCCCCGTGGGAGGGCACTGACCACCAGGGGGCAGCTCCTGCATTGAGGACCAGCCCCCTGGTGGTCAGTGCACATCATAGTGACCAGTCAACCGGCTGTTCGGTCATAATGGTCGCTTAAACTTTTACACACACACACACACACACACACACACACACACACACACACACAACTAGTGGCCCAGTGCATGAAATTAGTGTACTGGGGGGAGTGTACCTCAGCCTGGCCTGCACCCTCTCCAATCTGGGACCCCTCGGGGGATGTCTGACTGCTGGTTTAGGTCCAATCCCCTCAGGCCTCTAGCAATCCAGGACTGCTAGCTCCTAACCACTCACCTGCCTGCCTGCCTGATCTCCCCTAACCATTCTGTCTGCTGGCCTGCTCACCCCCAACTGTCCCCCCTCTGGCCTTCTCGCCCCGAACTGTCCCCCCTTGCTAACCTGATCGCCCCCAATTGCCCCTCCACTGGCCTGCTCACCCCCAGCTGTCCCTCCTCCCTCGCCGGCCTGCTTGCCCCCAACTGCCCACCCCCAGCCAGCCTGATCACCCACAACTGCCCCTCCTGCTGGCCTGATTGTTCCCAACTGCCCCCCACCCACTGGCCTGATCACCCCCAACTGCGTCTGCCTCAGCCCCACCACCATGGCTTTTTCCAGAAGGTCTCCAGGTCTAATCAGCATATTGCCCAGATAGATGTTGGGAGATCATTTAAAATTGAAAGCTAAGAGGCTGAAGCTGATGGTCCTATCTGTGATTTTGCACTGGGACACGGTGACTGCTCTTCCCCGTCTCTAATGGAACCCACGCCAGCTGTCTCCTCTCCAACAAGAGGCCCAGCCCGGAACCCTCAGGCAGGCTATTCAAGGACAGCTGGCCCGGCGAGGCCCAGCAGCAGAGCCGCCCTGCATGGCGTGGGTCCTTCCAGGCAGGGGACCATTGCAGCCCATCCCTCTGGGCAGCTGTGGGCCCACGAGAAAGACAGACAGGAGCCACAGAAAAAAGGTCCAGGTCTTGAAGCAGTAAAGCCCAAGCTTCTCTTCTCTATAATTTGAGTCTAGAAAAATTTTAAAATCTTAAAATTCAAGTCTGAATAACTTTAGTCTAAAAGTCACCATGTGAGAAATCTTCCCAGCTGCTCCTTCCTTTCACTGGCAGTCATAACAAAGCCACCACGCCCTGAGCTGGGCAGTGGCATATCCCACCCCAAGCGGGGCAGGTCCCCAGGCTACAGGAGAGGACACACCGCAAACACTGGTCTAATTTATCCTCAACTCGGGGAGACCGCGCACCCCCAGCCCCTCTCCTGTAGGGCCCCAGTGCAGCAGAGGGCTTCCGCTGGGCTCCAGCCAGGCTTGGAGAAGACAGATCTTCATGCTGTTGCCGCCAACCGCAGCCAACTTCTCAAGGTCAAGGGCTGCCCTCCCCTTGGCCCCCTTTACTCCCTCTCTCTGTTCTACCTCCTCCCACAAGGGAGCCAGTTCCCAAGTACCCACTTAACATCACCTGTCCCTCTGGCCCACACCCACCATAGCTGGAGCCAAGGACCACCCAGCGGCCAGGGCCCTGCTGTGGCAGTCAGCTGAAAGCCCCAAGGCTGGATGTGTTCAGGGGGATGAGCCAGCAGGGGCCAGCACACAGAGCTAATCTGATGGGCCCACAGCCAAGAAAGACAACTCTCCCTACACAGCTGCCCACTGGTCACCAAGAAGAGGGAGGACGAGTCAGGAGCCTAACAAAGTGGGGAATGAAGAGGGGGTGTGAATGGGGAGGAGGGGGAAGGGATGGGGGGAAGGGATGTGAGTGGGAGCAGGGGGTGTGGATGGGGAATAAGGAGTGTGAGTGGGAGGAGGGGTGTGGAAGGGGGAGGGGATATTGAGGGGGAGTAGGGGGGCTGGAGGGAAGAGGGAATGGGGATGGGAAGGAAGGGGTGTGGATGGGAAGGAGGGAGTGTGGAGGGGGAGGAGGGGGAGGACAGGGAGGAAGTGGAGGAGAAGGTGAAGGGACAGGGCAGGCACAACCTCTGACCAGCCCTGTCACTAGCTGAGGCTCACCCTGGGAAACCTGGAACTAAGTGCACCACAGGTCTGTCGCTTGTCCCCAAATCTCCCTCCTGGGGCCTGGACACACACATGCAGGAATATGCACAGGCGACTGTGCACCTGGCCCGTCCTTAGGTCAGAGAGGATGCCGCAGCCTCTGTGGTCCCTGTCCCTAGGGCCACCCCACTCCCATCTGCACAGCATTCCTGTTGGGGATTGTGGATGGCGCCCCATCTCCCCCATGCCCGGCAGTTCCAGCACATGGACCGGACCCCCCAACCAGGGCCTAATGCCTAACATCTGGTCCACAGTCAGCACCTGGGGAGACGATGGACAAGGTGGAGCAGGAGCCACACCTGCCGACAGGTGAACCCCCCCTTGAGACTTCCGCCCCACAGCCACCGGGCGCCCCAGGAAACAGGAACCGCCCAGGACGCAGTCCCAGCCCACCCAGCAGCACGCCCTGCGGAGGGCCGGGGAGGGTCTGACCCCGCTCTGGGGCAGGAGGCTCAGCCCACAGGCTGCAGAGACCCGCAGGGGACAGGCAGCGAGTTGTTACCCAGCCTGGCAGATGTCCTCACGTACACACTGCAGACTATAGGGCCATTGTCTGCACTAAAACACATAAAAACAAGGCCCACGGCTGTGTGTCGGGAGGGAGGCCCAGCCCCTCAACTGTGGTCCGAACAGGGTCACGCTGCACAGTGTTTAAAACACACACAACAAAGTGAGGGCTCTTGTCATTTTTTATGGACGTCAAATCAGTGTTTGGCCAAAATGTTTATGCGGGCATAATAACCTCCCAAGGGTTAAATAACTTCCCCGAATATTTTAATTTTAGAACCCTGGTTTTCTTTCAATACAAATTCAATACTGAGCCTGATCTCAAAACAAATTTTGAGTGAGGCCAAATCGGTGACATTTAACAAATAAGCCCATGACTAAAACCACCCAGAAATCTCAATGTCAGGGCTGTTCTGCCCCCACTCTTCACAGTGCACCCCCAAGGGGCAGCTGCTAAGCTCCTCAAGGCTCCCAGCTCAAATCAGGGGCTCGAGGTTCCCCAGAACAAATGGGCTAGAACCGGAGGGAAGGGTGCCCCAGGGGGTCAGAGCGTGCTGCCCGTGTCTTGGAGAAGCTCAGGGAAGCACACCACCCCTGCCCGCAGATGTCGCCCCTGCCTGCAGACGCCGCCCCTGCCCGCAGACGCCGCCCCTGCCCGCAGATGCCGCCCCTGCCCGCAGATGCTGCCCCTGCCCGCAGATGTCTCCCCTGCCCGCAGATGTCTCCCCTGCCCGCAGATGCCGCCCCTGCCCGCAGATGTCTCCCCTGCCCGCGGATGTCTCCCCTGCCCGCAGATGCCGCCCCTGCCCGCGGATGCCGCCCCTGCCCGCGGATGCCGCCCCTGCCCGCGGATGTCTCCCCTGCCCGCGGATGTCGCCCCTGCCCGCAGATGTCGCCCCTGCCCGCAGATGCTGCCCCTGCCCGCAGATGTCGCCCCTGCCCGCGGATGCCGCCCCTGCCCGCAGATGCCGCCCCTGTCCGCAGGTGCCAGGTCTTCTCCAAGAAAGAAATGGCTGTGCTGATCAGCCTGGGAATGCCCTGTGCTCTCCTCCCTGCCTGTGCTCCTGCCTTCAGAGTCCCCCAACACTCCTCAAAGTCCCCCTTCCCAGGTCCCCCTCAAAGTTTCCCGAGCCACCGAGAACGAGCCCGTACAGCTACAGCTCTCGGCCCCTCAGTGGGCTCACGCCAATCTGGTGACTGTGCCCGGCATTTGGGGGAAAGAGGGAGAGGAGGACAGACACCAGCAGCGCCTACCCCAGCAGCACAGAGGTCTGTTCTGGAACGGTGGGAGGACATGGCTGTGGGAGGACAGCTGGCCCATGTGCTCTGGGCACAGAACCCCGGCTCTCAGAAAGCGTGAGCTCCAGTCGGCACAGGCGAGACGCGGGTCCACTGAGACGAGAGCTTAATATAGAAGGTGAATGCCTGACGCTTAAAGTAACGCAGACCAGCTTGTATTCCAAGACAACCTAGAATGTTCCAAGAGGCGCACTGCCAGCCAGCCAAGTGGAAGGGCATCTGTGTAGTGTGCAGGTTACACCCCAGAGCGGGTAGAGTGCCAGGAGGGAGAGGGACAGAGGAGCAGGGAAAAGGACAACATCCCCACCTGAACCCTCTCCAGCTACCCAGGCCGGGAGCCAAGACGAGGGTTCTTGCCCCCTTCCATCCAGGGCTGGGACCCCCAACTCCCCAGGAACGGGGTCCTAGAAGCCGGGGCAATGCCCAGCACTAACCCGTTGCCTCATTCTGACCCCAGTCTTCACCCTGGAGAGACAGCCACAACTCTTCCCCTGTTGCCCGGCAAAGCGCAGTTAACCAGCTGTGACAGGAGAGTGCGGTCCTCAGCGGGAGGACACTGGAGCAGGGCACCCGCCTCGGGTCTTCACAGCTCCACCAACGTGGCTGCAGAGATGGGAGGAAGCAGGCTGCTGGCAAGAGGGGCCTGGGCAGCTCAGGAGCCACTGTGGGTGAGGCGGCCGCTGGGGTCCAGGGAGATCTGTCCAGGAGCCACCCAGAGAAAGCCTGTCCCCAAAGTGTCGTGCGTGGTACAGGAGCAAACAGGGCCACAGTATTAAGTCAGACAGGCCCTTGGGCAGCAAGTGTGAGAGGCTAGCTATTGTATGAGTAAGAAGGAAACCAGGCAGGCAACACTTCAGGGTCCCCCACACCCCTGCCCAGCCAGGACCCCTGCGGCTCAACCGCACAGAAGGTCAAGGCCCCCTGGCCATGAGCAGGGCTGGAAGGAAAGGCAGCCCCGAGGGCAGCGCCAAGGAGCAGCTGCTGAGTTCATACTTGACTCCTCATCACCGTAAACACTGCTCACAGAATTTCAAATAAACGATGCTGCGGGGGAAGCCTAGAAGTAAACACACTCAGATGGCTGTGGTCTGCTTGGGGAAGTGGGCTCTTTCTGATCCTTTCCCCTTTTCACTAGTTTCCAAATGATTGTGGATGTGGTCAGACTGCTTTGGTTACTAATTTTACCATTTCGAGCCAGGTCGATACTGTCCATTCAGTGCCCACAGCTGACAGGTGTCCTTACTGTGGGTTCTGCAGGTGCCTCAGCTTATGCAAACCCTCCCCACCCACTCCAGCCTGAGTGAGCTCATGGGGTGAGTGCCCGTCACCTCCTAAAGCCCGCCTGGATGGTGCCGGGCCTCCGCAGGCCTCTCCAGGGGCTCACGGGCAGGTGAAAAGGACCAGCACTCAGGCGGGAAGCAAGGGTGGTCCAAACGCCTCTGATTGGCAGGGCCAAGCAGTCCCCCTAGAGATGGGCCAACACCAGCCCAGGCATGGACCCGATGCTTAGAAGAATGCCCCCAGTGGCAATGAGCCCAGGACCCGGCGGCCAGAGCTCACCCCTCATCTGGCCCTCAGTTAACATTCAAAGAGCTTCATGCGCTTTCACAATCCCAGGCATGAGCTGGAGAGAAACTTCATCTGTCAAACTGCAGACCTGCCGTCATTTCGGCCACACGCCGCACTTTGTACCGTCTGCTCAGCTGTAAGCTCCCCAGCCGGAGCCCGCTCGCCAGCCTCCTGCACCCGTTCACCAGGGTTTCCCGCCCCCCCCCCCCCCGCAGAGTTTCGGGTGGCATTCCCCAGATGACCATAAATTAAAGGGGGAACCCAGGCCCCCTAAGCCACAGCTCACTTTCCGGGGCCAGCCTCAGTCCATCCATAACCAAAAGACAGCCCTCCTCACTGGCTCACATGACATGCCCCTGTGCCCGGAGGGCTCCCACCACCACTGGGTCCAAGTGGGGTCCAGGCTCTCGAGGGCTCACCTCAACGTGTGCTCGTCGTTGAGGACATGGTCAGCCTCATAGGAGAAAACATTTTAAATAAAACTTCAGTTGTTTTTAACCAGAGAGAACTTACGACGATCCAGAAGGAAAAGATATAGAAAGTATCTGAATTTCACATCTACTGTGGCCAGAATTAACCAGATGTTCTCAGATGCCCAATGTTTACAAGAATTTAAAAAAGAGACCATGAGTAAGAACATATCATCGCAATCTTGACTTATGGCCTCACTTTCTGCAAATACATGCAGCAAATGTACACGTTTGGGGCAATAACATCTCAATACTCATTCTTTTTTCACAAAAGTGTTTAATAATTTGATTTGAAATGGCAAACCCAAGGCTCTCCTTAAAGATAGCTTCCTAATTGCGTTGAGCCCCTAGAGCTGCTAGGAGTCATTCTGGAAATATTAGAACTGAACTGCCAGCACTCGTGACAGGGCTTCCGTGAGAAACACGTCTGGCTCTCGCGAGACGGGACCCGATGAACACCAGAAGGACCGCCGAGGTCTCAGCCGGCACGCAAGAAACGTCTCTAGATGTAACTGAGCACTAAGTCATCACATGATGATTCAAAAAAAGTGGGAGTATAAGTCACAATGCCTTTTCTTTTTCTTTTTCTTTTTTTTTTCAGAGAGGAAGGGAGAGGGAGAAAGAGAAAAAAATATCAATGATGAGAATCAATCATTGGTTGGCTGCCTCCTACATGGCCCTTCCTGAGGATCGAGCTCACAACACAAGCATGTGCCCTTGACCGGAACTGGACCTGGGACACTTCAGTCTGCAGGCTGATGCTCTATCCACTGAGCAGAACTGGCTAGGGCCACAATATCTTTTCTCAATAAACGTTGTATTTAAAGAAAATTAAATAATGAATTTTATTTTTTTAATACTTTTTATTGACTTCAGAGAGGAAGGGAGAGAAAGAGACAGTTAGAAACAACAGTGATTAGAGAGGACCGTAGATTGGCTGCCTCTTGCACTGGCGACTGAGCCCACACCTGTGCATGTGCCCTGACTGGGAACCAAAGCATGACCTCCTGACTCAAGGTCCACACTCAACCCCCGAGCCATGTTGGCTGGGCTTTTAATTCTGTTGATATTTTTCTGATATTCTAGCACTGATTTTCTTTTTCCGTCCTGAAAAGTATCGAAAATAATGGCGCATTCTATTTTGACACTCTTACATTTTGTGAAATTCGGTGTATCTCTGTCCCATTTAGAATTTTACCCGGTGTAAGGGCTGAGAAATGGATTCGGATGTTTTTACCACACTGTGTCAGCACACACTAAGTAACCCATCTTCTCTGACAGAAATGTCACCCTCGTCACGTGCCGAGTTCTCGTGTGTGTTCAAGTCTCTTTCTAGGTTCTAACATGTCTCACTGACCTTTCTCTTTTTCCCCACTTTTATTGCAGTAGAATTGACATATAACATTGTCTAAGCTCAAGATGTACAACGTGAGGACTGGATACACATACATACAGTCACAGCTACCTAACCATGTTTGGTCAATGACGGGCAGCACAAACGACGGTGGTCCCCTAGATCTGTGGTCGGCAAACCGCGTCTTGCAAGCCACATGCGACTCTTTGGCCCCTTGAGTGTGGCTCTTCTACAAAATACCACAACCTGGGCGAGTCTGTTTTGAAGAAGTGGCGTTAGAAGAAGTTTAAGTTTTAAAAATTTGGCTCTCAAAAGAAATTTCAATCATTGGACTGTTGATATTTGGCTGTGGACTAACGAGCTTGCCGACCACTGGCCTAGATTCTAATGGAGCTGAAAAACCCGTCGCTCGGTGCCGTCATAGCTGTGATCACATGGTCCCAGCGCAACACTGCTCACTTGTGGGTGGGTGAGGCTGCCCACTGTGTAAAGTGCAGCCCCTAGACTTATGTACAGAAAGTGAGACTAGATGATGATAATACACAGCCATGTTACAGGTTTATGCATTCACTACACTTTCCGTCGTTATTTTAGATGGAATATTTAACTTCCAGAAAAAGTTTGGGACAAGCAGGAGCTGTGTTACACTGGCAGTAGCCTCATACGACCCATGTTTACAGTGTGTCTTGATGCATCATTTTCTCTCGTGCCTGCTAACTCGCAGGTTGTTTTATAAATTTAGTGCAGCCTCAGTGCGTATTGTTATAAAGTGTGCAGTTGTGTCTAGTCATGGTCTGACGTTCACACTCACTCACCCTCACTCCCTGACTAACCCAGAACACATTCTGTCCTCGAAGCTCCATTCATGGTGATGTCCTGTACACGTGGAGGCAAGACAGGGGAATGCCTGCCAGAGGAGACCGGGAGACACGGCGACTCGACGCAGGTCCCTGGATGGGATCGTGGGGCAGAAAAGGGGCATCAGTGGAAACCTGGTCTGACCCAAATAAAGTCTGTTTTTAGTCAATGCTGTTGAATTGATGTTAATGTCTCAGCTCTGACAAAGGTACCACTGATGTTCATGGGAGGGAGATGCAGGGACTCTGCGCTATTTGCAACCTGGCTGCAAACCTAACATTTTCCCAAACTAAAGAGTTTTATAAAAGTGTCTTCTTTTGAGAAGAAGGTGGGATTTCTTGTTTTGGTTTTTGAATGGTGCTCCATGCATTTCTTCTTGCTTTTGCAGATTGCGGTGTGAGGATCTGATGGTGGCATCCAACCTTGATCCAAGCGGGACTTCCATGGGCACAGGGAGTGGCATGGTGGGGGAATGAGAGAGCTGGAGCCCTGGCAACACTCCGAGCAACCAGCCCACCAGCAGCCGCCCCCTCCAAACCTTCCACTGCATATGGGGTTAAGTGGCAATTTAAGCCAATGTAGACACTCTGTTACGTGCATCCTGACACTGTGTTTCCCGGGAGACCTGTCAGATTTAAAGATGAACAAAAGTTCTGGTCACCAGTCCATAAAGCTGCAGAAGGTCATTTACACCATGAAGTTTTTAGTAATTGCTCCCAACTGAAATAAGCGTTTACATCTAGAAACAAAATTGTTCACCACTCTGTGTACACTTCCTGTTTTGGCGGTTGTAGGTGAACAGGACGCTGCCTGCTCTCAAACTACAGAGAGAAAAAGGTCCCAGAGAATAGATACGTTACCATCCAAACTGAACTGCTCTTCTCATGCCTCAGGTCTTACCTTTCAAATAAATAACATTCACATGTAATCTGCCAAACGAAGGGCCGACTGAATGAATGACTGTTGAATGATGTGATCAGGTTTTTTAATTTTTTTTTAATTCAGAGGACTACTCTCACCAACCTGAATTATACCACACATTACACAAAATTATTCTAGTCATGAAAACTTTAGATGCCATAGCAGAATCTGTCTTCAAAAAACGTAAAGCCCAAAGCAGTACACACTAAGAGATGTCAGTAAAATGACAAGGCAGCATATGAGTGACAATCTGGATAAGTTGGACAGTAATTACCTGAATCAAAAATAAATGTCATTTATTGAGCCCCTCTCCCCCAAAAGTCTCTAATTCTGCATAAGCTGCCTGTGCCTGTGCCTCTCTTCAACCTTTCACTGGGTCCAGCCGCATCATATAATATAGATCACGTTTCCCAAGTTCATGCCCGTGTGTCTGCTGACCTCAAAGGGGTTTCCTCTGTTCAGATGGGTAAGTGTCTCCAAACCGAATTCTGCTTGGCAGAGGGGCATGTGGCCACCATCCAGTGGACACTCCTCCTTGACAACTGAGTCCTCGGGTGTCAGTTACTGAAGCGCTCCCTCTTAGCCCAGCCAACCAGCCCAGTGGACACGAGCACAGCCATGGCAGGGACAGTCCGGGTCCCTGTCCTTCCTTCCTTCTCCCTTTGGGGCTTAGCTTCTCCATGGGACGCCCAGCACTCTTCGTTTTCCAATAGCAGTCCTGAGAGACAGCTCCCTCAGCTTTTAGTTATTCAGCTCAGGAACCCGCAATTAAGGACTTTCAGACACACTGGTATCTCCGATTTATTATCCGTGGCTTTTCCCGCCCTGCGTATGCTCTGCACTCACTTACGAAACCCAAAGTATCAGCATTTTGGTGAACCTGTGAACATGTATATGCTCCTGTCCAGCATCCTTGATGTAAATATGGGGCCCACGCTCAGCTTAGAGACACCTGACTGCCGCGGAGAAGGGCGCCCCAGCAGACGCAGCACTGCCACTCCACCGGCTGTCCCAGGCCAGCTCCCACTGCCGTCTCACCCGGGCCACGGGCTGTGCAGGGTGCAATGAGGTGGCGAGGAGACCTGGGAACCACGTGTGACGCTTGGCCGGCTGTCAGGTGCCAGGTGTGGCTGCTTCAGGGCCCTATGTCCTCACAGCCAATTCTGAACGAAACATCAAGTTGCTTTCCGGGCCTGCCAACTCCTAATTCAGACTATGACCGTCCTACACTTCGACCCTAAAGTGGGGATCTGGCTAACGCTTTAGGCAGAAAAAGTATATATCAACGAGGACAAACATCCGGTGGCCTTTTGCACTCCCCATCATGCTCTGGTGGCCTAGAAGCACCATGCTCCCCAAACCCAGCCAGAGCTGCAGCCCCAAGGACAAGGACCTCAGTCCCATGGGGCCACAGAGACCCCCACCTTCTAGAATACCCTTCCCTACCCCAGGCTGTGCAGGGGCAGGTGCTTCTTCTCGCAACCACCTGAATGAGCTGCCTTCAGACTCAGGCTAAACCCAAAGCTGGCTCTGCCCTGCAGGTGCGCAGGGCCAACACCTGCCATCCTGACTCTGTCTGTCCCCCACCTGCCTCCTCTGCATGCCTCCTGCCCTCCACTCTCTCAGCCCCTCTGCCTGGTGGGGAGCTTTCCCCAGGTCCTTACCTGGCACGGCCTCCCAGTAGCCCTCCAACCCCACAGGGCTGTGGCTCTGGAACCAGTCCCCTGTTTGCTGTGTCCCCCAGTGTCAGCTCAGGAGACTGGGCCACTTGGAAGGGCCCTGGCTCAGTGCAGCCCACACTATATACTTATAACACACAAACAACCTCAACACAGAGTGTCGTTCAAGTTTGACAACTGCTACTATAAGAGTTTTCCAGAAGGTTCTACCTGGCTCTCAATGGGCAGAGGGCAGCATGTGTGTGAGGACGAGGTTAGCCCAGACTGAGCAGGAGGACAGGACAGTGGGCCTGGGAGTGCCAGACAGAAATGAGAATCCCCAGGGTCCCCAGTTGGGGGCCACTGGGTGGGAACCCTAGAAAGGACCCTCCCCTTCAGACACACCGCCAGCCAGGACATGGAGGGGCTCATAAGCCGAGGAATGGTAGCAAAAAACAGAGCAGATGGGTACTGTTTGGACAAGACCTCAGGTGTGACTGGGAGAGGTGGAGGCAGGAGCTTGGGGAGCAGTCTGGGTAGGGACCAGCTCATGGGGGAGTGGCCCTCATAACCCCCTTGCCAGTGGGTGTCACCACCCTTTTCTTCAAGGGTGAGAAGTGGAGTGTCCTCTGGGCCCGCACCTGGTTCTCGAATGGGCATAGGATCCCCACAGGCAAAGCAGGCTTCCATGTACCCAAGCCAGTATGGTCACCCTGGCCCCTGGCTGTGGATGGGTTGGGAAGAGTCGGGTGGGACCATCTGGGAAAGGTCTCCTGTTGTGCAAACAGGAGGGCACAGAAGCCACAGTGTGGGGCAGCAGGGGAGGTGGGCATGGGTGCCATGCACTGTGGCAGCCTCTGGGAGGAGCCCAGAAACAAGAAAAGAGTGGGGTACCAAGGGGTGGCCTCAGCTCTTGCTAGAGGGCTCCCAGCAAGACCCTGTGGAACTCCACATTGAGGCCCAGGAGCTGGTGGCCTGCGTGCTTCCTTCCTCGGGGCAACAGTCTGGGCAGGAAGTCCAGAGCTCGCCACTCGGCGACAGTCCCCACACGGGGCCTGGGCCAGGAGCAGTGATCCCTGCGAGGCCGGCAGTACCCTCCTTTCTGTGGCGCAGGCGCAGAGAAGATCCCTGGTCCTCAGCGCATCAGAAGCACACCTCTTCTAAATCAACATTTTGCTCTGGATCCTTTATTGCCCTGAAATGCACCTCAAAGACTACGACTTTAAGTATTTTAAAGACCAATGTACACTAAAGAGCAATAAATGGAAAGTAGGTGGTTTGAATGAAAACAATAGAAATATGTGAAATACACAAACCAATGCACAAACATTACACACATGCTCATTTGGCCTCCTTCTTGGAGCTATAAAAACTCCAGCAAATGCTACTTAGAAAGTATCCTTCACGAACCAATGCCAGACACCGGGGGCGAGGTGGCAGGTGAGCTGCAGCCATGGACTGCACCCCAACACCGCACAGATGACGCGCTCCCTGGCTCAGCGAGGGCAGAGGACACCTAATCAGTCAGAAACCACGCAAATGAGTTTTCACGCTCTGATTTTCTTACATGTTGGCCTCAGGTTTCTTTTTCACTGCCAATATAAGCTGTTGGCAAAATTTGTTTTAAGCAAAAGTATGATCGTCATGTACAGCAACCAGAATTTACAATTGGGGGCTTCGAGGACCTACCACTCTGCAGGGCTGAGGCACCGACAGGCCCTGGCGGCGGTCTGGTGGAAGGTGGCTCCGGTCTTCCCGGGATGCTCCTCTGAGAGCAGGACCCGTGTCACCATCATTCTGTCACTGCAAGTTCCCTGGGCTCCAGCCCTGACCCTGGAAGCCACTGGGCACCCATCTCAGCAAAGGCAGGGGTGGGCAAAGGGGTACAGTTGTCAGCAGCTGCCAAGCGGGTCCTTGGCCCAACAGCAGCAGGGCCCCAGACGCTGGACGGACTCAGCCACCCCTTCCTGGGCTCTCCAAGCCTGGCTCTTGGCCCTTCCTAGGAGCCACCAGCTCTCAAAACTTCCTTTTCTGCTTAAACTAGCAAGAGCTGTTCTGTCTACTGTAACGAGAGGCCTGTAGCAGACCAAGGGCTAGGATATGGCTATAAAATAACCCCGCTATTATCCTCTCGGTTCAACCACGAGCTCTCGGGGCAGGGTTCATCCCCGGCTCTCCCTGGTTCAGTAAGGAGCTTGTCACTCCCTGGGAGCACGTGCCACACCCTTGAGGGGGGCAGCACCACAGTGCACACCCCATGTGCATAATAGGACAAATCCCAGTCTGTGGGGCTTTAGGCAAACTACCCCATAGTCAGGAAGTGTCATAGCCCCAGGTACAGACTGACTGATGGGTGGTCTCCGGAATCAGACAGGTGGGCGGAGCTCACCCTGCGTGGGGTAATCCAGGGCCGACCTGCAGAGCAGACGACCTGGGCAGCCTTCAGAAAGTGGCTCAGTGGAAGCTGTTACAGAGCATTCTTTCCCGGCTCCATTCCTGAGACGAGGCCAGGTACTTGCTGCTCCGCCCACTGTCAGCTGCAGGAGGTCAGCGAGTGGAGTCTGTGGCGGGCACCACAGGTCCGGGCACCGCTGGCCAGGTCCCTGCAGATCCTCAGAGCTGCCAGCCGGTGCTCAGACAGCAGAGCGCTCAGAGGAGCATTTATTGCATTTATTTCAGTAACAAAATCGACAGATCTTCAGTGAGGGGACCTCAGTGGTGCCCAAAGACTAGCCGAAGCTTAACCATGCAGGAAAGGGGACCCAAATGCAGGGGCACAGACCACTGTTTCCACCTCAGGGACCGAGGAGAAGAGCAGCCACATCGGCCTGCCCCAGAAATGCGCCTCTACCGAGAAACAAGTGGGAGAAGGGCTCAGTGTCGACCAAAACAAGGAGAAGCAAGGCAAAAGGCAGAGAACGAAGTTCTCTCGCCAGCAGTTTCAGCAGCAATGGGACTGTCAAGACGCCTCCTGTCTGACTTCCTTTAAATGCAGCCCCCACAAAGACTTGAAAATCAACAGAGAAAAATCAATGAAACAAAAGTCAGTCTTTGGAAAAGATGAACAAAATTGACAAACCTTTAGCTAGACTGACTAAAAACTGAAGACTCAACTTACTGAACTTGGGGATAAAAGAGAGAGTATAACTATCAAGTTTACAGAAATTAAAAGGATTACAAGGGAATACCATGAACAATGGTGGCCAACTGGATAACCTGGATGAAAGGCAAATCCCAGAAAGACACAAACTTTCATTTGTTTTTCTGTGTGTGTGTGTGTGTGTGTTTGTATATATATAGACACATATACATATATGTATGTTTCATATACATATATATATATACACACACACATTGATTTCAGAGAGGAAGGGAGAGGGGAAAAGAGAGAGACAGAAACATCAATGATGAGAGAGAATCACTGATCGGCTGCCTCCGGCATGCCCCACACTGGAGACCGAGCCCATAATCCGGACATTCCTTATCAAAATAACTCTATCACTAATTAGATACAAGATCTGTAAAAGCTGCACAATCTAAAATAAAGATCCTTGAAAACCCAAGGAGAAAGTCTCAAAAGGATTCTACAAGTAACCGGGGGAATGCAAACCCAAGGATAACAGATGCATGTTACAGCCTCCTGGGGGGTCCCAGGACTGGCGACACCAAGTGTCGAAATGTGGACTAGCAGGTCTGATGAGCGTATACGTGTGTGATGGCCACGTACGGACACCACAGGAGGTGTGCACACATACACCCACACACATACGTAACCCTGTCAGGCACACTGGCCAGGCCCCCGGGGACTGGCCCACGAGAGAGGGCGAGTGGAGGGCTCGGTGCTCAGCACTGTGACAGTAAGAAAGGGGAGGCCTCTCACCGCCCATGGTGTCCGTGGAGGCATGTGGCACACTCACTCAGTGGGTGAGCCCCAAAGCAGCTAGAATGCCAGGTAAACCTCATGGTGCTAGGACCCGCCAGGCACAGCACAGGAGCAGGGTGTTTGTCCCACAATCATGCTGCTGAGGGCCTGGAGAGCCCTGTATTTAGTACCTTCAGTACAGGGACGTGAGGCCCATCTGTGAAAGGAAGGGCTGGCCTCGGGGTCCCTCTGCTCCATGCTCTGCACTCCAGGACACCGGGCAGATGGCTGGGTTCGGGGCGCTGCCTCCCATATGAAAGGGGGCAGCCCCACCGGACATCAGGGGCACGTGCAGACCCCAAGTCCACGCCACTCAGCTTGGGATCTTGACTTTCTCTCCGTGAAAAGCAACACGCGGCTAGAGTCAAGTTCAATTCCAGCAGGGAAGTGCCTGTTCATTCTCTTACGAAATAAAAGCTGTCCGTCACCCACAGGACAGCTTCCCGAGGCAGCAGCGGCCACAGCACTGAGGCCCCTCAGGTCCGCCGCTGGCTGTGCCGGAAAGTCGGAATGCCACACGGTTGCACACGAGGAGGTTCGGGCTTTCCTCATCAGAGAAAACTGAAATTAGCAAGGTCAGAGTCACAGACATCAATTTTCTCCCAGAAACTGGGACAGATTTTTAACTTTCTCCCCCTGTGGAATTTATTCCGTTAAGTGACAGAAATGGAAAGCACGCGTGTTGGTGCTTTCGTGTTTGTCACGCGTGGTTCCTCAGGAGGCGGTCCACAGTGACCCCTTCTTGAGGGCCACTCCTGTGCGCCTCGCCTGGGGGGACCCCTCCCTCCAAGGACACCGATGCTCCCGACTACACTACCCTGAGTCGCTCTGAGCTCCTCACCCTCCGGCCCAGCCTGAGCCCCCCTTCTTCCCTTTCCGGGCTGACTTGCTTATCAGCAGCTTTAAAAAGACCGATGGAGCACCGGCAGCTCGGCTGGCCCGAGGGCCTGCAGGAGGAGCTGCCGGCCAGTGAAGGCCCGGCCCCGGGGGGCACCAGCGGGGCCACGGCACAGGCGCTGGCACTAGCCACATCTTCCTAGAAGTGGGCTCATCAGCTGCAGGCCCCGGTGCACGAAAGACACGGGGGCTCGAACCAATCAGACACGCGCTGCCTCTCGGCCTGCAGCCCCCTTCACTCGCCACCCGCGCCAGCCCCGTGGCTCCCACGCAGGCCTCGCCCTGTTTCATGCCTCTGCTTCGGCCCCAAAGTGGCCCCAATGGGCACCCCTTCCTTATTTCCCCGGGGCAGCTCCCATGCTCTGAAGCCTTCGCCCCCACCCTGGCCGCTGGCCCCCGGAGGCCGCCTGTGGTCTCCACACCCAGGGCGTTTCTTGCATCCTAAGTCACCCTAACGTCCATCTCCTGCTGTGCTGGGCAGCGGGGGCAACCCAGGAGCAGAGTCAGGCTGCCCTGTGCAAGGCCCCTCTGCCCTAAGGGTGGCTGCGCCTCATCCCGGTCAGACAAGAGGGGAACCCCTGCCTCAGAGGGCGACAGTGCTGACAACATGCCAGGCATCTCACCTCTGTGCAGTCAAACCTGGCTCAGCCTGCTGGCTCCTGGACCTGCCTGGGCCCCACGCCTCTCCCCCACAGCAAGCCCTTCTGGAAATGTCCCTCCCAGCCTCCCAGGACGCCCCTCCCAGTCCCCTCCTGACCTCACCTCCCCGACCTTCTCTGTCGCCTCATGCTCCGTGACATCACCTGCCCCCCAGACTTCACCCTGCAGACCGCTCCTGTCTTAGGTTAGGACTGGGGGGGAGGGGAGTGTAGAAAATTGTGGGGAGAGGTGAAGCAGGGAAGGCAGCACCCAGGGGCTCTGGGGGCCTCTGCGCCCAGCACTAGGCCAGTCTGCCCAGCCAATTCAGAGGATGCCCATCGGGGCAGCATGCTGATGGGAGCATCGCTATGGAGGGGCCTCCAACCCCTGAAAGGAGGCCCAACCTCAAGGAGGAGGTCACTAAGTAAGGGTAAATGAAAGGCCACTGGGACCAGCTTTTTTTTTTTTAAAGTTTTTTAAATTTATTTTTTTAATCTTTACATGAGGATACTTTTTCCATTGCTTTTCAGAGAGTGGAAGGGCAGGAGGGAGGGAGAGAGAGAGAAATAAAAACACTGATGTGAGAGAGAGACACATCAATTGGTTGCCTCCCACACATGCCCCTATGGGGGCAGGGAGTGAACCCACAACCCCGGCATGTGCCACTTTGCCAGTGACCTAGAATCAAACCTGAGACCTGGTGCACAGGCTGACCCTGCAGCCCCTGAGCCACCAGCCAGGGCTGGGACCAGCTATCAGCAATCCCTGACAATGAGCGCTCCTGGATGCCCCGTCACACACACACACACTGCAAACTCAGTCAAAGTTGGACCTGGGCAGCACAGCAGACCCCCCCCCCGACCCCTGGAGGCTGAAAATGGAGGACCCCAGCTGACCTACATGGTGCCCAGACCTCCTGCCCTACGAACTCCCCCTCCAAGAACATCAAGTGTCCCTGGGCCATGTACGCAAGGACAGAGCCCTGAGGGTTCAGAGAGTTAGGTGAGACTCTGCCTGGCCCTGGTGACAGTCTTGGGAGTTGCCAAAGTGGCCGCCGGGGTGTTCCTTTTGTTTCCCGGCCGGTCAGTCTCCGCTGCTCACCCGGATTCTGTCCGCAGCGTTAGAAACCACGACCCTCCCGTCCGCGCTCACGGCCCAGCCGCCCGCCGCCCACCGCCCACCTGGACTCCGCACAGCCTGTGCTGCCTGGATGCAGGGCGAGGGGAGTGACGGCGGTACAGCGAAAACAGGAAGTTGCAACAGATCTGAAAACCGTAACAGTGAAGGAGAAAAGAAAAGCAAAACATATGTCCCCACAAATTTGTGACTTGGACAGGTGTCATTCTGAACAAAATGAGTCTGTCCAAAAGGAAGTTCCACATCATCCCAAACTACAACGCAGCAAATGCAGAGGGCGCCCTGCACTCAGGTGCTGGGCAAACGTCTGCTGCCCCGGAAAAAGCCAGTGCCCACTGATGCACCCCAATCAATCCTGGGACCCAAACAGGTACAGGCCCTGAGTGTCCTGGAGGGCAGCTTTGGGCAAACTAGGATGAGTGGGTCTGTCCGTTCCCCATTCCATGCCTGCCTCTCGGGTTCCCAAGGGTTCTGCTGAGGAGGCCTCATTAGAGCTTTGAAAGCACTGACCACTCAGCCCAGCTCAGCCACACAAGCAGGCTCACCCACGTGGCTGGGGCTCCCTGACCGGGGAGTCCACACTCTCACCTCTTATACAGCCAACGGGCCCCCAGAAGCCTAAGTAGGCAAGGTAGAGTGCTCGGAGCCGGCGTCCACGCAGCTGCCCCCACAGTTGTCCTCAGGACCCTGCCCTCCACCTGCTCTGTGGACCCTGGGACTAATGAGCCATGTGGCTAACGAAACTGCTGGCCCAAAAGGACCCGATGCAGCCCCCTCCCAGGTGAGCCACAGGGCCCTGAGCACAAGCCCCCACCCATGGACAGCAAGGCTCAGAGAGGAGGGCCGCACGCCCAAGGCCTCCCAGAAGGCCACCTGCCACGGGGCCAGCGGGAACAGTCCCTGCGATGCCTCATCTGATGGGGACAGCAGGAGGCCAGGCTAGCGAGCACGCCTCAGAGCCTGAGTGCCCATCACCTCCAGTCACAAGAGAGAAGAGGTTTTCCCTAAAGGCAGAAAGAGGACCAAGTAGTGCTTCCTCTTGTTCTTCTAACAGGGAGAGCCGGGAACACGGGATCTGACACCTGCCCCCGCTGTCCTGTGATGGCACCGTGCTCACGAGGTGCCCAGCCACGTGCCCATCTGGAAGGTGACAGACCCTCTGCCCTGCAGGGCTGAGCCTCTCGTCCACGCGATTTCAGGAACACGCTGCCAATTCACAGAAATCTCCGCCCGATGACCAGGTGGGTGCAGCACGGAACAAATCCCCCAGGAAGCAGGGCTGTCAGAGATGCTCGGGAGGCGGGGGGGGGGGGGGGGGGGGGGCGCGGGGGGGGAGACAGTCCTCTAAAAGGTCCATCACACCCAGAGAATTCACCTGCGCGAGGCACTCTCTGCCCCAATCTGGGTCGGTGTCCACCCGGTCCATGGGCAGTGGGAGGGGAAGCTCTGGACAGCCATGTCCCTTCCAGGGAGCCCTGCCTGCCACTGCCTGCTCCCAAGGACTAATACTATCAGAGGCTCCAGCCTTTCCAACTGCCTGAGGACGGACTGCCCAGCCCCATCCACGCTCTGACGGGCGGCAGTGGGCCTGAGCTCAGCAGGTCCGGGAACCCAGCGGCCTCGCGGCTCTTTTGACTCTCCATAGCTGCGTCTGCTCTGCCCCTACAGCCATCTCCCCAGAACCCCGAATCCCGCCCCTGCCGCTGCCCAGTGCGGCTCAGAGGCCACACACCTGAGTGGAATGTCATGTGATGAGATCTATATCAACAGGGAGGACTGAACGGACCGAAACACAAACCTGGAACCAATTCAGGGTGGGGCAGGGAAGCGCTGCACAGAGCTGGAGGCAGGAGGGCAAAGGGGCTCCCCGGGAAAGGGGGAGCACGTCCTGTCCAGGCCACAGAGGACCATCCAGCATCACTACAGATGCCAGGTGGGCACACAGGCCATCCCTTTGATACAACCAGGGACAGCTGATGGGTCAACCAGGCAGCCTGAGCACTGCTCGACCCTGGGCACAGGAGGCCTCGCCAGGAAGGAGAGGACAGAGACCTGCCACGGAGGCACCCAGGGACACCTGACACACCAACGCCACACACCTGTCAGGGCCTCCATTCCCTCCTGTACCTGCCGCGGCCACCGTGCCGGGTTTCCTTCCTGCCGGCCTCACACACAGGGACAGAAAGAAGTCACATGCCCACGGTTACATGTGATGAAAGGCAGGGACGTCCACACTTCCCTGTGCCACCGCATGTCCTCACTGACACTGGAGTGCGGCCTCCCACGGGGCATCAGGGCGGATTTCCCCTCCACCAAGCCCTGGTCCAAGCCATGCCTTCTGCTTTCAAATCCACTTTGGTTCCCAGAGAAACTGCTGACCATTCAGAGGCCCTGAGAGGTCGAGCAGGAAGGAGGCTTGTCCGGGCCCATGCCAGTGACCCTGGAAACCAAAGCCAGGGCTGGACCTCCAACACACAGGCCCGGACCCCAGCTGCCATGCTCCCAGGCCGGGAAGATGAGCCAGGAAGGCCTGGTGGGCGAAACATAAGCGGGGCCAGGCTGCCGGTGGAAGAAGGGGCAGGTTAGGCATAGGCTTCTCCGTGCCAGGGCAGTGCTGGGCGAGCCGCCCCAACCACAGGGCATCCTGCTCAGACAGGGGAGGGGACTGCAGCTTACAGCTTGCGTGGCATCCCCAACGCCTCATCGGGACCTTGAAGGCCCAAGAAGGCAAGCCCAAGGTCACAATGGCCCGCAAGTAAGAGGCTGACCCCAGGGCCCTGCTCCTGGAGAGAAGGGGAACTTATTGTGCTTCACTGGAGGGAAAACCAGAAGCGGAGGCAGCGTTTCCCTCCAGCGTGGGAGGCACAGTGTGCTTCCCTGACAGCCGGGCACCTCGTCAGCCCACGAGACTCCACGTCTGTGCAGCACCAGACCAGCTTCGGTGTGGGACCTGTCACTCACTCCCAACCTGCTCCAGATCCTCTCAATCCTGACTGACATCTGGGGACCTGAGCCACTTCCCACACCATCCCTGGTCACATGCACACCCCACACAAAGTGAGGTCAGGATGGGACAGGGCCACTCCACCCTGCACGGTCTGCTCGCCTCCTCCCCGTGAGGGGTGGAGCCGTGGGGTCCTCCCGTGCATCCCCTCCCAGTGGACTCTCTGCTTCAGCGCCATTTCCATCTCCCAAACCGAATCTGAAACTTTATAAAGCAGTGCAGGCGGGTCCGAGATGCTGCTCAGACCTCCTGCTGCCTTTCTGATTAGCCACCAGGCCCGGTGCTGACCCCGCTACTGTAACCCACCCTGGATCGAGCCCACCTCCCAACGGAGACCCTGCCACCAGCCCGCCAGGCAGACACCGAGGCCAACATTTAAAAAGCTCTCACCATGGGGAGAGATCAACCAAAGAACTTGCATGCATATAAGCATAACCCATGGACACAGACAGTAGGGCGGTGAAGGCCTGGGGCGGGGGGCGAGGGCAGGCTATAGGGATCAATGTGGGGAGAGGGGACATATGCAATACTTTCAACGACAAAGTGTTGTTTTAAAGCCATCACCCTGTAGTCCCTTGTGGGACCTCCTCGCAAGCAGCACCGACCCCCATCATCTCCCCTTCCAGTCACTGGGCTCTAAAGGGACAATCTGCTGGAGGCAGGCCTGGTCTGATTTTTGTGCTTCCGAGTCACCCTAGAACAGGTCTCTCTCCCCGAAACCCGGCCATCGCGTTCCAGAGACAGACCCCAGGGCTGCGTGACCCCTCCTGCCCAGCTCCAGGAAGGACACACAGGCCCCATGCTGATGGTGTGTGCCCCGAGGGCATGCACGCCCCAAACTCAAGTGGAGAGACCTTTCTCAGGACACCCTGCCAGATGCCAGGCCGAGGGGCAGCAGACGGGTCCCTGTCCTCCAGGGCTGTCCAGCAGGCCGGCCTGCAGCGCTCACGTCGCTGGATTCAAACAAGAAAGATGTTTAATACTTCACCTCGAAGAAGTGGCTCCTCCACCCAGTGATCTAAACCCTCCCTCGGCGACTGGAGAGCCGGTAAAAACAGGAAACCCCACAGATGACAGTGTGAGCTCTCGGAGGCTGGCTGACAGCTCACGGCTCCGCCTGTGCGATCCAGGCCGCGGGGCAGGAGGACCGGGAGGCGAGTGTGGCTGCGCACAGACCTTCGCCATGTTGACTGCCAGCGAGAACCACATCTGAGGCGGGCACGGCTCGGTGCTGTGGAGGGTGAGGTGTGCCGCAGACAAAGAAGCCCGCAACTGTACCGAACGTGGGGTCACCGTGTATCTGATGGGGATGGGCGGGACCCCATCTGCAAACAGATCCCAAACTTGGGCAAACAGAAAGTACACGCAGATCTTGGGTCACAGGCAGTAATGCCACAGGCCACACCCATGGGACCAGGGGCCCGGGAGAGCAGGGAGGGAGACTGTGAGGAGGCCGGCTGATCAGCCCCCAGAGGCCGCCTGCCCAGGCACCCCAGAGCCTGCTTTGGGCTGCGTGGACACGGACTGCTGCCTCCCCCATCTCTTGGAAGTCTAGGCACTGGCCTGTGCACTGGGCTTCCCCAGGCGACAGCCCTGTGTGCTGGGCTCAGGGTCTGGGTCCTCTCCCTGCCTCCTGGGTGTCCACACAGAGAGGCCCGAGTCTGGCCGAGCTCCCGGGAGGTGAGGGTGGCTGGAGAGCGGTGGGGTGAGAACAAGAGCCAAACGATGGGTGTCCGAGCAGCCCGGGAAGGGGTCTCTGAGAAGAGACATCATCAGGAGGACTGGCAGGATGTGGGCCAGGCAGGTGTGCTGCACGAGGGGGCGGGGCCTGGAAACTGGCAGCTCCTCCACAGGCTCGCCAGGGAGTCACCAGGCAGCCGCGGCGCCCCTCCAGGCACGTGCCCCGGAGAAAGAACACGCACGTCCACGCAAAAACCTGGGCACGAACGCTCACGGCGGCACTGCTGCTAATGGCGGAGGTGGAGCAGGCCAGGCGCCCGTCCTGGATGCGAGCTGACAGACTGGTGTGTCCAAGAGGACATGAGCGCTCATCCCGACCAGCACTGTGGCTCCGACAGACGCCAGCGCTGAGAAGGCGCTGGTGAAAGAGATCGACGCCCAAGGCCACATGAGTGACTCCATGTGGGGAAAGTCCTAGAGGTAGACAGGAGATGGTGGTCGCCAGGGGCTGGGGTTCAGGGAGATGGAGGGAATGGGGGGGGGGACAGCTAAGGCGACTGAGTTTCTTGTTCAGATACAAGAAATTTCCTAATATTGGCTGGTGAGAGGCGCACAGCTCCGCGGATACAGGAAACCACGGGTCGAACACGGACATGCCAAGGTGTCCGGCGTGTGACGGCCACCTCGGGGAAGCCATCACCAAACAGAGGTCCTTGCAGAAGCAGGGACCCAACCGTCAGAGGCCCTCTGGCACACGTCCCGTGCACCCCACCAAGCCTGCTGTGCTGGGCAGGGCTGGGAGAAGGCTGAGGGCGCCAGCGGTGGAAGTGAGAAAGGCCCACAGCAGCAGGAGGGGCCGGGGCCTTCAGGGAGTTTTCGGGGTGGGGCTACAACAGGGGCAAGAAGGGCAAAACGGATGGTGCAGGGAAGAGAGGGTCCGTGCCCCAGGTGCTGCCCACCCTGCTCAGCCCCGGGGAGCAGCTCACAGACGCCTGTGGTCTGCAAGGCCCGGGGAGGCCTGCCGCCTCGTGAGCGGTCCTCCGCAGAGCCGTTGCACAACCGGTCTGCAACCCCTGGGTAGAGGGCTGCGTAGGGGTTGACCAAGCGAAAAGGGAAATCAGCTCAAAGCTGACATTTCGCTCCGAGTAAGTAGCAGGACAAAGTCCTGACGGGCAGACACCCGAAAGCAAGCTGGGCTCTCAAAATTCTGCCTGGCTAGGTCTCCTTCCCATAAAACAGCCTTACCATGTAAGGGCGGGGTGGCTCTGAAACCTCGCTGTGAAACTTCCCCTCTCGGTTCACTCCCAGCCGAAACGTCAAGAGCCCAAAGCTGGAAACCTCACTTGTCAAAATCCAACCACCCCGAGGAAACTATTAGGTACGCAGCCCTGTCACCACCTTCAGGCAAGTGAGAGTCCCACTGGGGTTACAGAACAGCCCCAGGGCTGGCTCTCTGTGAACCTGGAAAAGGCCCAGGCACCCCCAGCCATGTCCAGAACCCCAGGCAGGGAGATGGCCATGCAGGTCCGGGAAGGGCCACAGCTGGGGCAGAGGTCACCGGAAGGAAGGCCCAGGAGACTTGGTGAGTGGTTAACTGGTCACGGCTATGTTCGTAATAATACAATGCAACGACTTCCCGTTCCCCTCCCACTGTCTCCTTGGTGAACCGTGGCTTTCCAGGGGGTATCTGAGGTGACGTCCTCACAGCTAATGCAACTTTCTCAGCTTCAGCTTTCCTGTTCCTGCCGATTGATTTATGGTAAAAATTGGCAGTTGTGACCTACATAACTAATAATTCTCTGTCTGGGGTCCTCTATAATTTTTAAGAAAGCAAGAGGCAGCTGAAACCGGTTTGGCTCAGTGGATAGAGCATCGGCCTGCAGACTGAAGGGTCCCAGGTTCGATTCCGGTCAAGGGCATGTGCCTTGGTTGCGGGCACGTCCCCAGTGGGAGGTGTGCAGGAGGCGGTTGATCGATGTTTCTCTCTCGTCGATGTTTCTTTCTATCCCTTTCCCTTCCTCTCTGTAAAAAATCAATAAAATATATTTTTTTTAAAAAAAGAAAGCAAGAGGCAAATATTTGAGAACCAGTGTATGGTAGGTGTTTATCACACCTTCGTGTGTCTTCACAGGGTGAGGAGCGACCGGAGGGCCCTCTGCGGACACATAACAGAGCCCGCAGTGTGACGAGCTGAGAGTAGGGTGTTAGGGCAAGACATGGTTAAAGAACATCCAGACTTTAACAGTGGCCATCTCCGGGGGCGGGGGGCGCGTAACAAGGAAAGATGATAAAACCACAAAAGCAAAAACACATCACCTAGCACTGTGTACAAAAGAGAAACTGTCCTTCACAGCAGGGCACGTGTGTTTCTAACTCAGACACCTTCCTCCTCAATCCGTTCCCTCCGGGGAGAGGCAGTGCTCCGGCCACCGCCAGGAGCTCGGTTCCCCAGATGCCGAAACTGTCCAGAAAGAATGCCTCCCAGGCCTCGCACCGTCTAGAGCCGTGCTTCTCAACCTTTCCAATGGCCCGACCGTTTAATACGGCTCCTCATGTTGTGGTGACCCCCAACCATAAAATTATTTTCGTTGCTACTTCATAACTGTGATTTTGCTACTGTTATGAATCGTAATGTAAATATCTATGTTTTCCGATGGTCTTAGGCTCTACAGCAGCGGTTCTCAACCTGTGGGTCACCTAAGACCATCGGAAAACACAGATACTTACATGACGATTCACAACAGTAGCAAAATGACAGTTATGAAGTAGCAACGGAAATAATCTCACGGTTGGGGGTCACCGCCACATCGGGAGCTGTACTGAAGGGAGGCTATGGCAGGTTGAGAACCACTGGTCTAGAGTGTGCTGGTCAGTATGGGCACGTGTCACGCAAAGACAGTGTCATCCAGCAGATCTCCTGAAACCTGCTACGTAAACCAAGGAACCACAATCTCCTTCAAGAATCGGCCTCTTTCGTGTCCAGGCACCTCTCCCCCGAGCACCATATGGCACATGGGGAGACTATGTAATGCCCGGCCTGCTGCCATTGCCTGGGGACGCTCCCTCCCTCAGGCTGCTCCACACGGTAAGAAACCTGGCTGGTGTGGCTCAGCGGTCGACCTGTGAACCTGTGAACCGGGAGGTCAGAGTTCAGTTCCCGGTCGAGGGCGCATGCCTGGGTTACCGGCTCGGTCCCTGGTGGGGAGCTGCGGGAGGCAGCTGATCAGTGATTCTCTCTTATCATTGGTGTTTCTCTCTCTCTCTCTCCCTCTCCCTTCCTCTCTGAATCAATAAAAGAATATTTAAATTAAAAAAGAAACCTGTATTACAGACACTTCTTTACGTAGCCCTTTTAATTCAAAGACACCTTGCAGAATTCACCTATGCACTGTTTCCAAAAACAAATGTTCCTTCCAGACGTAAACGTAACGCAAAACTCCTTGTAGCATTTAAGAAAATGAAAATTCAAAGACAACATGTTGCTAAACGTAAGTAAATTAAGTTACCTATTTTAATGTCAACAGAGCGAAGTGTGTGTATACACAGTTGAAAACACACAACAAAAATGCTGGAAGTCTGAATCCAAGATTACAGGGAAGAATGCGCAGCAAAATTCTTTTCTCTCGGAGACCAAAATGCCCCACCATGCTTAATTTTCCTGACATTTCTGAGGTTTTGAAGCCACAGCTAACGGATCTGAATCATCGGAGCAAAAACCATGTTACAGTGGCATGTTACTGGAAAGCCGAGAATAGAATGCTAAATATACAGACACACACCCAGAGCAGGCACTTTTGAAGAAATTTATCAAACACGAAACTAGACGAAGTTGCCTGTGACGAAGAGGGAAAGCAGTGCATCTCCAGCAGGGAAGTCCAATGCCTGGGCTCCTGGAAGTTCAATGAGAAATACACCAAAATAGCGCCTACCTTTTATTAATAAAAATCAAACCTACCCACAACATGGCTTAGCTCACTGAAACACCTCACCCACGGTTACTGGCGGGGAAAGGACAGGAGCCTGCCCCCCCCCCCCCCAAGTCTAAGTCACACTGGTGTCGGGGCGTCCATACCACCTACGGACTGGCACCTACTGCTCACCTGGGGAGGGGCGGGGAGGACGCCCCAGGCCCATAGGTGCCATCACCTTTTTTCTGAAACAAGCTCGCCCCTTCGGAGCCGCACTCTGCTTTATTTGGGCTGGCAGTTTAAGTACCAACAGCTGAGACACCGAACTAGGTCAGCCCCAGCCTGCCTCCGAGCTCCCGGCCCCGCCTGGCTCCCTCATCCCCAGGGGCGGCCGGGAGGCCCCTGGAAGGTGAAGGGCCTGTGCAGCCAGCATCCCTTTCTAGCCAGGAAGAGCTTCTCAGCATCCTCCTTCTTAAAGCAGCGGCAAAGTCGGCCAGGGCTTTCAACAAGCAGCCCCTGGTCTGGGAACTCGAGAGACACTAAGTTACGGGGTACGATGAGGTGCAGGGCACCCAGGGGGCTGTCAGTGACAGACAAGGAGACAAGCAGGCTGGCCAGGGGCCAGGGCCATGGAGGGTCAGCCGTCAGAGGCCACAAGACAGGGGCTGCGATTTGGGGGACCAGTTCAGAGTTAAGGTTTTGGGGTCAAGATTCTGAGACCAAGGTGGGGGGTGCCAGGTTAGGGGTTTGAGGCTCCTGGATGAGGGTTCTAGGGTCAGGGTTTGGGGACTGTGGACAAGGATGAACACTGGGGTTCAGGGACCTGGGTTCAAGGATTGGGGCTCAGCCTATGGAGTTCGGAAGGATTAGGATTCCAGGGTTCCAGGCAGAGCTCAGTGCACTAGGGTCTGGGGTTCAGGATCGCAGGATGGTACCAGGCAGGGTTCAGGGCTCGAGTCCCAGGGCTCAGTGTCCAGGTCCGGGTCCAGGGTTCCAGGGTCCCAGGGCCAGGGTTCTAGATCTAGATCCCAAGACTCAGATCCGGGTCCCGGGGTCCTGGGCTCAGGGCCGGGTCCACCGCGCCGCCAAAGCACTTACGTCGTCGAAGAGCGAGCCCACGTTGGCCGTGACCAGCAGCACCGCCGTGCCTGGGGCGGCCGTCTTCCCCGCCATCGTGGCCTGGCCGAACGGCCGGTGTCCACGGAGCGCGCGTCAGCTGCGCCGGGGGGCGGCCCCGAGGTGCATCGCGGGCTCGGCGGGTCTGGCCGGGCCTGGCCGGGGTCCGGCTGCGCGCGCGCTCGCTCTGGCTGCTCCGCGGCCCGCGCCCGTCGCTCTCCGCCGGCGCCTCACCGCGGCCCGTGCGCAGCCATTAGGAGCGCCGCCACCAGAGTCCCGCAGAGCCGCAGCCGCCGAGCACAGAGGCGAGGCCCGCTCCGGGGCGGGGGCGGGGCGTGCAGGGGCGGGGCGTGCGCAGAGGGCTGGGCCTAGGGAGGGGCGGGGCCTTGGGGGTGGGGCGTTCCGAAGGCCTGAGCGGGCGGGGCGGGGCGGGGTCTTGCGAGGGCGGGGCCTACGAGGGTCGCCCCAGCGTCGGCCTGGGCTGGGTGGGCCAGTCCTCCTGTCAATCAGCGACCGCCCAACCCACCAGGCCCCTTGCCCGCGCCTTGGCCGCGCTCTGACTCCGCCCTCCGCACTGCTCTGACATCACGGCCCGGCTTAGCGGGTGCTCCTTAAAGGGACCGCGCGCGGTTCCCCAGCTCCGTTGAGCCTCAGGCCCTGCCCTGTGTCCCGCAAGTTACTCCTGTACAGGGCCTGCCCAGCCCTGCGCTTCCCGGGAGCCGGAGCACGTGGCTTCGCATCTGTGGGTCAGGACCCTCAGAGGGGGGAGAACAAGAGGCCGTGCGGGGGGGGGGGGGGGGGGGGGGAAGAGGGGCGTGCAAGGGCGGGGGGCGGGGGAGTGGAGTGGGAGTAAAAGCCTGGCCTGGGTGGGTGAAAGGCGCAGCTGGGGGACCCAGGTGATGCTAGGAGGCCAGCAGAGGCTGGTTGAGGCACCGTGTGCACCCTGCTGGTGAGGTGGGCAAGTCCCAGTGCTGGGGCACCGCCCCTGGAAAAGAGTGAGCCCCACATCTGTAAAGCTAAATGTCCTGACAGCTACACTTACAAAATGTAACAAGTAACTGCTGCCAAAAGTAACGTTAATGATACACGGTATCAATTCATTTGTAATCAATACTTAAACATTTCCAAATTGAGTTGCTGTATCCTTCTGAGACACTAACCTTCGTCTCAGTTCCCACAGGGCTGATCCCAGTGCTCACAGCCATGTGTGCCAGCTGCCCAGCTGGACAGGGTGGTTTCCAGAGTTGTGTGGGTACAATTTAGGGATGGAGAGTGTCACGGAGAAGAAGCAGAGCCCCTGGCCCTGGGCTCCAGACAGGCCAGACTTCTGCTTCCAAGTAAATGGCAGTGCCCAATGGCATCAGGAGATGTGAGTGCTGTTCTATTAAAGCAGACAGACAGACATCACCTGCCAAGGCTGGGGACCCGGCTGGGCAGGCTCTGTGGAGACCCCTTCCTCACTAGGGAGGTCACCACCTCCTTGTCAATGCATCTGAGGACCCTGCTTACAGTGGCACTCTGCCTAAATACTAACACTCATTTGACTTAGAAACCAGTGTCTAATTAATTTCAGTGAATGTGGGCTTCAGCCTGAATAGTGTCCTCCCAGATTCATAGGTTAGATGGAAGCCCCAACTCCCAATGTTACTATACATGACGATGGGGCCTATAAGGAGGCCATTAAGGTTAAATGGGGTCCTAAGGATGAGGCCCTTTTCCAATAGCATTAGTGTCCTTATGAGAGACCCCATGGCACTCACTGGCCCCCCTACTCTTCCCCATCCCTGCACAGAAGACAAAGAAGAGGTCATGTGAACACACAGTGAGAAGGCATGGCCTGCAAGCCAGGAAGAGAGAGCCCTCACCTGAAACCAAACCCTGTGGGAACTTGACCTTTGACTTCTGGCCTCCAGAACACTGAGAGATACCGTTCTGTTGTTTAGGCGGCCCAGTCTGTGGCATTATGGCTGCCGGAGCTGACTGATACGGCATCTCTTGTTTTACTTTCTTACGAAGTCAGCGCATGCCAGCGACACCCTGAGTAGAAACCAAACGTAGGGACATCGCGAACCCCAGGAACCTGTTTCCTAAGTAGTAGCGTTGCCACCTCCCCTCACCTCGGGCTGTTTCCTCCCTCACACCCTAGCATTCCCTGGCCAGAAACATGCACACCTGCACACACATGTCTGCACATGCACTGACTCGATCCCTCTGAGACTGAACCTAAATACCTGCGTCTTCCTGCTGAGTCGGCAGGCCCACCGGCATCTGACAGCTCCTCTGCACCTCCTCTGCCCTTCCCTGGCCTCCGGGGTCCTGTTCTCAGCTCGCACACAGGCTGCAGTGTCTGGGATCCTACCAAACCCTCCTTTGCCCCACACCCTTCTCTTCACTCCCTTTGTTGTAAACTTTCTCCTAAAAGTCAACCCGTCTTTGCCCAGCAGGCCACTTCGAGGCTCTCAAACCCACACCCCACGGAGGCCATCCTCACAGTTATCACTGGCTCTGGATTCAGCCCCCCAATCCTACACCCAGTCTCCCCTGACTTTCGATATGGCTGACACACCTGACTCCCCGCAGGAAATGGGGTCTGCACTTTGGTCTTCCCCCTCACTGCCACCCCACTCGGTCTCTTTTTCTGGCTTCTGTTGGTGCCCCACCCCAAGTCCTGGGCTCCTAGGTGATCCTGGTTCCTCCTTTTTTTCTTTTAAATATATTTTTATTGATTTTTCCCAGAGAGGAAGGGAGGGATAGAAAGTTAGAAACATGGATGAGAAACATCAATCAGCTGCCTCCTGCTCACCAACCCCGCGCCCCCCCCCCCCAAAAGCTGGGGATGTGTCCACAACCAAGGCATATGCCCTTGACTGGAATCGAAACCGGGCCCCCTCAGTCCACAGGCCAACGCTCTATCCACTGAGCCAAACCGGTTTCGGCTGGCTCCTCTTTTCTTAGTGCACTTCTCACTGGCCAACGCCATTGAGCCCATCCCTGAGACTTTCTCCGGGCACCTGCCTGGCAGCTCCCCTGGGAAGGGCAGGTCCAACCCCGCAGCAGGAGCAGGTTCCAGGTCCGCCCCCTTCCTCCCATACACACCCTGGCTGTCGGTGGGAGCTATGGCCAGCTCAGGGCCATGGGCCTCTCAAATGCCCTTCCTCCATCAGACTTCCATGCCCACCACTGCACCCCATGAGCTCCCCTCACACCCCCCATCTCACTATGGAAACACAGGCAGCCTGAGAGCTGGGCCTCTGCAGTCTGATGGAGCCCGCCACGAAGAGACACTCACTATGCGTCACGTGAACCTGTGATACATGCGACCATCACCTGCCCGGGCCGTGGCGACCCGACTCACAGAGAGACATTGAGGGCCGCCATCTCCCAGGTTAACAGCCACGCTCACGCAGTCCTGGGTGAGGTGGCTTCCTTGGCCTAGATGCCCTTCTTCACCTTTGGGATGTTGCCCTGTGTTGGGGCGTTACCTTTGCCAAAATAATAACAGTAATAGGTTTTGCAAAGCCCTGCTACCCGGCTGCAGGCGAGGCCTGCCCCGCTGGCATCGGGACCCAGCCCTTCAGTGTGGGAGGGCAGAGGAGGGGAGGTGGAGGCAGCCAGAGCTGTGACACGGATTCCTCAGCAGGAGCCAGCCAGCTCCAACCAGCCTGCTCAGCCAGTACTCTCTGGGCTCCCAGGAGGGAGATTGGCCCACGTCTTTGATTAAACAACAATATGCTGTAAATTGTCTTAAAGGGACCGCATGTCATTGCTTCGTTTAAGATAGCAACCAATTGCCCTGGCCGGTGTTTCTGGGTAGTTGGAGGGTCGGCCCACATATCAAAGGGTCTCAGGTTTGATGCTAAGTCAGGGGCACATACCTGGGTTGCAGGTTCCTTCCCTGGTCCCCTCTTAGTATTAGGGTATCACTTTGCAGGACCCAACCATGTGTGAGGTGCTTCCCAGTAGTCATTCCTAGTCCTCACAGCAGTCGTAGGAAGTATGTGTGTTTTATAGATAAAACCGAGGCTTCAGGATTTAAAGGCTGGCCGACTTTTTTTTTTTTTTAACCTCCCATTCATGTCCCCGCCCCCCTGTTGTCCGTGTCCATTGATTAGGCTTATATGCATGCATACAAGTCCTTTGGTTGACCTCTCTCCCCTTAACTCCCCCTACCTTCCCTGAGGTTTGACGTTCTGACTGATGTTTCTCTGTCTCTGGATCTGGTTTTGTTCATCAGTTTATGTTGTTCATTATATTCCACAAATGAGTGAGATCATGTGATATTTATCTTTCTCTGGCTGGCTTATTTCACTTAGCATAATGCTCTCCAGTTCCATCCAATGCTGTTGCAAATGGTAAGAACTCCTTTCTTTTTCACCACGGCATAGTATTCCATTGTGTAGATGTACCACAGTTTTTTAATCCACTCATCTGCTGATGGGCACTTAGGCTGTTTCCAAATCTTAGCTGTGGTGAATTGTGCTGCTCTGAACATAGGGATGTATATATCCTTTCTGATTGGTGTTTCTATTTTCTTGGGATATATTCCTAGAAGTGGGATCACTGGGTCAAATGGGAGTTCCATTTTTAGTTTTTTGAGGAACCTCCATACTGTTCTCCACAGTGGCTGCCCCAGTCTGCATTCCCACCAGCAGTGCAGGAAAGAAGCGGGCCGACTTTCCACAGGCAGTGGGTACACAGCCAAGAACAGAACCCAGCCAGACTCCAAGCCCAGTGCTCATCAACAGCACCATACAGCTTAAACCTCCATCCACCCAGTCATTCATTCACTCATTCGTTCATTCTCGAGCAGCCTCTCTAGCTGCACACTGTTCTGAACACCTGAGGATGGCGAGTATCCTCAGGAAGCTGAGGTTCCAGCGGGAGAACAGGCAAGAAACGCTCGAGGGTCCCTCTGATGAGGTGGCATGGTGCCCACTGACTGGGCATTTCCTTGTAAAGGTCACATGCTCATCAGAGAACGTTTGAAAACTAGAGAGCCACACACAGAGAGGGACAAGGAGGAGCGGCCACTCATCATGTCGCCCCACGAAAACCACGCTGTGACTTCTTTTTTTAAAATATTTTATTGATTTTTTACACAGAGGAAGGGAGAGGGATAGAAAGTCAGAAACATCGATGAGAGAGAAACATCGATCAGCTGCCTCCTGCACACCCCCCACTGGGGATGTGCCCACAGCCAAGGCACATGCCCCTGACCGGAATCGAACCTGGGACCTCTCGGTCCTCAGGCCGATGCTCTATCCGCTGAGCGAAACCGGTTTCGGCCGCACAATGTGACTTCGGATGGTGCGTCTGTCGAGTGTTGCTCATGCTCGGTCCACGCTGGGCCCTCTGATCACGCACAGTCCCCTTTTAGGAAACCCGGCATCACCGTGCGAACCGGAGGCGCTCCCGAAGGGGTCGAATGCAGCCACCCGACGGCTACATTCGCACTCGCCTCGCGGGTGACACCCCAGTGCTGTCACTTAGGAGGCTCCCAACGTCGCTTGAGCAGGTCGATTGATTCAGAAAAGGCATTTGACAAAATTCTAACATCCTTTTTTTGTGGTTAAAAATGACAACACAAATGTCTCCGAAAACTGAAAATAAAGGGAACTTCCTGAATCTGATAACGGGCACCGTGACAGCTTCCCAGCTCACATCACGTTGAGTGCTGACAAAGTGCTCACTCCTGAGTCTAGTCGGCACCGAGCTGAAAGGTCTGTCTGTACAATCAAGTGAGAAAAAAGAAATGAAAGGCATGCAGCTTGGAAAGAAGGAACCAGAATAGCCTTTGGTGTCAATCAACATGATCATCTGCACAGGAAATCCTCAGGCATCTATCTGCCCGGCCGGCGGGGCTCAGTGGTTGAGGGTTGACCTATGAACCAGGAGGTCACAGTTTAATTCCCGGGCGGGGCACAGGCCCGGGTTGTGGGCTCGATCCCCAGGGTGGGGTGTGCAGGAGGCAGCTGATCAATGATTCTCTCTCAGCATGGATGTCTCTATTTCTCTTTCTCCCTTCCTCTCTGAAATCAATTTAAAAAAATTTTTTAAAAAGAAAATCCTAACTAATCTACAGAAATGCTACTAAATAAGCAAATTTAACAAAGTCAGGGAATACAAATCAGTGTTCAAAGATTAATTATATTGCTATGTATCAAAAATGAACCTTGGTGTGGGGCGGGGGGCTGTAAGAGATCAACCGAAGGATTTGTGTGCGTGCATATAAGCATAACCAATGGATACAAGACACTGGGGGGTCGGGGGGCAGGTGAGGACATGTGCTGGGGGGTAGGGGAGGCCGGGGAGAAGACAATGTGGGGGGAAAGGAAAACATATGTACTATTATTTGTAATACTTTAAAGAGTAAATAAGTAAATAATTTTTAAAAAATGAACATTGGACAAAAACATTAAATCATTTCCACTTACTACAGCACAGAATGAAACTGTGTAGGAATACATGTAACCAATAGGAACAAAACTTCTGCGATAAAGACTACAAAACCTCCAGAACAGGCTACATGAAAGGAGTTCTCAGAGCTGCCAACCTTACAGAAAAGGCATACAGCTTAAAGGTTGAGTAGTAGTATACTTCTCCTACACAGAAAACAAACAAACAAACAAACTACAAAACCAGGTGGATTGACATGTAAAGGAGTTAAAGAAACGGAGGGGGCACCATGTTGGCGCTCAGTACCCTGGACTCCCCCTCTGCTCGCCGGGCCATCCGCCCTCCTCCTTTGGGATGGTCCTTAATCAACTCCTATAGTTAACCAGTTCCTACAGTTAATCAGTTCCTACAGTTAACCAATTCCTACAATTAATCAGTTCCTACAGTTAACCAGTTCCTATAGTTAACCAGTTCCTACAGTTAACCAGTTCCTGCAGTTAACCAGTTCCTACAGTTAACCAGTTCCTACAGTTAACCAGTTCCTGCAGTTAATCAGTTCCTACAGTTAACCAGTTCCTACAGTTAACCAGTTCCTACAGTTAATCAGTTCCTACAGTTAACCAGTTCCTACAGTTAACCAGTTCCTACAGTTAATCAGTTCCTACAGTTAACCAGTTCCTACAGTTAACCAGTTCCTACAGTTAATCAGTTCCTACAGTTAACCAGTTCCTACAGTTAACCAGTTCCTACAGTTAACCAGTTCCTGCAGTTAATCAGTTCCTACAGTTAACCAGTTCCTACAGTTAACCAGTTCCTACAGTTAATCAGTTCCTACAGTTAACCAGTTCCTACAGTTAACCAGTTCCTACAGTTAATCAGTTCCTACAGTTAACCAGTTCCTACAGTTAACCAGTTCCTACAGTTAACCAGTTCCTGCAGTTAACCAGTTCCTACAGTTAACCAGTTCCTACAGTTAACCAGTTCCTGCAGTTAACCAGTTCCTGCAGTTAACCAGTTCCTATAGTTAACCAGTTCCTACAGTTAACCAGTTCCTACAGTTAACCAGTTCCTACAGTTAATCAGTTCCTACAGTTAACCAGTTCCTACAGTTAACCAGTTCCTATAGTTAATCAGTTCCTACAGTTAACCAGTTCCTACAGTTAACCAGTTCCTGCAGTTAATCAGGTCCATAGAGCCCACGTAGCCCATCCTTGTTCCCTACAGGTTTGAGGTCCCCGTCAGGCAAGGCCTCGGACCTTGGACTCCTCTGCCACTTGCCCTGTTAGCATCCCCAAGCCTGCCATCCACTGGCTGTGCAGTTAGTCGGAGTGATTTCCCGGATTCTCTCGGGGACATCTTGGTTGCCTCTGCAATCCGTTGTGTGTGGGGGCACGTGGGGCCCGTCTTTGGGGTGAAGCCCTGAACTCCTCTCTGGCAGAACAGATCGTTGGCAGGGCCCAGTTTATTTACACGAAACTATGCGGGCAGGAGCTGGTGCGTGCCCCGGGATGCAGGTGAGCAGGGGTTGTTCCTGGGACACCTGCTCGGGGGATGCCCCCTGCTCAGGCACACGTCCCAGCCGGGGGAGGGGGGGCAAACCCTTCATGTGCAAAAGGCAAGTAGGTTCCAGAATCACTGAGTCCCAAATAATAACGAAGACAAAGTCAGGAAAGTCCCAGGTGGGAAGTCTGTCCCTGAGTTGGCCACGCCCGTTCCCTCGTGGGCTTGCTTGGAGGGAAAGCGAGAACGCCGAGACTTTCTGCTGGTGCCCACAGTGGAGGTGCCAACTCTGGCTCCAACGATCCTCGCTGCTTGTGTTGGCAATCAACAGCCCACGTTTCTCAAAGCTTCTCAACTCAGCTGTCATTTCTATTTGGCAGCTTTGTATTAATGAAATCAGCTTTTACAACGATTTGTCTCCATTGTCCATTGTTCAGATCTTTGAGACTTCAAACATATCCTGGCATTATTTTTATTTTATATATTTTTAAATATATTTTATTGATTTTTTACAGAGAGGAAGGGAGAGGGATAGAAAGTCAGAAACATCGATGAGAGAGAAACATCAATCAGCTGCCTCTTGCTCACCTCCTACTGGGGATGTGCCCGCAACCACGGTACATGCCCTTGACCGGCATCGAACCCGGGACCTTTCAGTCCACAGGCCGACGCTCCATCCGCTGAGCCAAACCGGTTTCGGCTCTGGCATTATTTTTAAAGACACAAACAAACAAACAAGCCCACAGGTACCGAGGCCCTTGATCAACAGTGGGGTGTGACACGCGGGTCTTTGCTCCCAGGCCGCCGTGGAGCGGGTTTGCTGGTTGGTGGGAACCACACCGGACGTGCATGTGACACGCACGGAGGCTCGGTGGCGGCGAGAGGAGTGAACTCAGAATAAATGACCTCACTACGTCGCAACGGTTCAACGAGAAGATCCCCTTCCATTAAATTTTTACGTGCTTTTGAGCAGTGGCCCGTTCAAAACTAAATCTCACTATTTAGTATACACATTACATGTTTCTCTCTATGAGAATTTTTTTCCAGTGATTTGTTTTGAGCAACTAACTATGGTTTGCACGTCCTGGCAGCGCGTGGTTTCCTCTGTTTTAAGGAAAACATGGTAGAAATGATGGCGCGTCATGGTCGCTGGATGCTGACGGCCAGGACTCCGAGGGCTGGAAAGAAGCCGGTGGCCCTGGACTGAGTTTCAGACTCGGCTTTGGCAGGTGAGGGTGGGGTTCTCTGTCCTCTGAGAGCAGTTTCAGCCACCGCTCAGGGGAGGGGAGGCAGACACTGAGGGCGGGAGGCTTCCCTGAGACTTTCCACTTGGGAACTGCAAGGAGGGGGACAGAAAGCCACCAGAGAGGAATAGGAAGACACTGTGTCGTAGGGGGCGTGAGGCATGGGCTGGCTGGCTGGGGGAGCGGCGCCATGGCTGGCCTTCCCCCAAGACTAGGGACATCACTCCCATTAGCTGAAAGTAAGCACCAGGGCGCAGGGGGGAGGGGCATGACAGTAGCAGGGAGCTGGTGGCCCCAGCCAGTCAGTCACTCAGTCTGGTGTCAAGGAGCAAGAGTCACTCATGAAGAAGCCTTTTCCTGGGGGGTGGGGGGGGTCGGGGTAGGGAGGAGTCAGCCGTGCCCTGCCGGCCCTGATGGATCCTGGGAAGTTCATGGTCATGCAGGACACCTGGCTCTTTCCTCTATATTTATCTCATCACGTTCTCGGGGGATGGGACCAGTCCGAAAACGTGTCCTGTGTATAGGCTAAGGCAACTCTGACTATATTTTGAAACTGGCTTTTCTGAGGAAAAGAAGAAAGAGAATGAGAGAAATGAAGAAAGAGAGAGAAAGAAAAGGAGACGGGGGTGGGGGGGAAGAAAGTAAAAAAAGAGAGAGAGAGCCGAGACCGGTTTGGCTCAGTGGATAGAGCGTCGGACTGCGGACTGAAGGGTCCCGGGTTCAATTCCGGTCAAGGGCATGTACCTCGGCTGCGGGCACATCCCCGGTGGGGGGCATGCAAGAGGCAGCTGATCGATGTCTCTCTCTCATCGATGTTTCTGACTTTTTATCCCTCTCCCTTCCGCTCTGTAAAAAAATAAAATATATTAAAAAAAAAAAAAGAGAGAGAGAGAGAAGACGAACTGGTGATTGCTATGACCTCTGAGATGGTATTTCATACATTTGAGGGCGATTATGAAATTGCTGCTTGAGCTCCATGTACTTGTGGCCAAATGTCATGCTGGCTTCACCCCAGATGTGGGTGATCCTTTTAGAATAAATGCAGACATTGGGTCTTACCTTTATCACAAAGGCGACGTGTTTTAAAATATCTCTCTATTTAAAATATCTACTTATTTCTAGCTGGTAATACCTTATTGAAACAGGTTCATTCCTAAAAACAGGAACGTCTCGGGCATAATTCTAATTTAGACCTGCAGAGGCACTGCCTTCCCCACACCAGCTACTTTAACTCGGCATTGGTTCATGACTGAGGAAAAGTCAAGTCCAATAAGAAATACACATAAAGAATAATTATTTCATTTCCTCTTATGGGTATTTATGTGGGGTTTTTTTTTATCTCTTCAATGAACCAGAAATATATTGTTAGTCCTATTAAGAGTATTCTGATATTATATGAAGCATTCTTTCATTTGGTAGGAAGTTTTTATTATCCTTTCAATTACAAAGTTAAAACATGTTAATATAAAAAAAAACAGGCCTTTTTATGAATGCAAGAATTCTTCTGTGTATTCAGTGCCTTTTTTAAAAAATCTCACACTTCTTAAATTATTATTGGATATTTTAATCTTTTGTACTGTCCTTAGGATCATCTACTCTCACATATTTGAACTAGTGTGGCTTATGAATAGAAAGGCTACTAATCTACATGTATATTTAACCTTTGGAAGCTACTCCCTCTAGTTTCCCCATCTAATGACTTATTAGACATTCTCTTGGATTTTTCAGGCGGACCATCACATGAACAACAGGTTTGAAATAGCAATTTTAATGCTATTTAAAGCGAAATGAAGAGATGCCAGAGAACGGAAAATAATGACAGTTTCTTTCCAAACCACAGATAGATGTAATTAACTACTGTTTGAAGGATGAATCAAGTAAAATATTTACTTCACAACATGACCTATCGGAATTTTTTAAGAGACCTATTTTCAGGAATAAACCACTTCAAGCAAATTTTTATTCATTTGAGAGAGGAAGGGAGAGGGAGAGAGAGAGAGAAATATCAGCGATGGACGAGAATCATTGATTGGCTGCCTCCTGCACGCCCCGTCCTGGGGACCAAGGCCACAGGCCGCGTGTGCGCCCTGACTGGGAACCGAACCTCGCCCTCCTGGTTCATAGGTCGATGCTCAGTCACTGAGCCACGCCCGTGGGCTCAAGCAGTTCTTTAAGGGAAAAAGCCCGTGGCAGTCCTGCAGCCGTGTGGGGGAGGGGGGGCTGCTGGAGCTGGCACCTCGCTGGCACTGTTTCCCCTCGCTTTTGCTGTGCTTGAATCGCCCAGTGTCCTCCTGCCGAGGCTGACGTCGGCTGCCAGGTGCCGATTGCCCAAAATTTAGCAGCAGAATCGCAGATGGCGCAATCTCTCACTCAGCAGCTGGTCCCCTCACCTTTCAGCCTTCAAACGAGTCTAGGATCCGTTTAGCGGCACAGTTGTGGGAATGAAAAGATTCATGTAAAACTCAAAGCCCGCTTAGAAACTGCAGATTCCGCCTTTCCCAGCCCTAACCCAGAAAACAAACCAGACAGGGGTCCCTGACATTTCAAGGGAGACAGAGTACCAGCACCCGGACCCCCATCCAGCACTTTCTCAGCTCACTGCCCACGACGCTAGCCCGTGGTCGGCAAACTCATTAGTCAATGGAGCCAAATAGCAACAGTACGACGATTGACATTTCTTTTGAGAGTCAATTTTTTATTTTTTAAAATATATTTTATTGATTTTTTTTTTTTTACAGAGAGGAAGGGAGAGGGATAGAAAGTCAGAAACATCGATGAGAGAGAAACATCGATCAGCTGCCTCCCGCACACACACACCCCCCCCCACTGGGGATGTGCCCGCAACCAAGGCACATGCCCCTGACCGGAATCGAACCTGGGACCCTTCAGTCTGCAGACGCTCTATCCACTGAGCCAAACTTGTTTCAGCTGAGAGCCAAATGTTTTGAACTTAAACTTCTTCTAACGCCATTTCTTCAAAATAGACTCACCCAGGCCGTGGTATTTTGTGGAAGAGCCACATTCAAGGGACCAAAGAGCCGCATGTGGCTCTCCAGCTGCGGTTTGCCGACCACTGCCCTGGCCAGAGGGAGGAGCCAACAGTTGGATGTGCAGGATGGTTTCCCGCTGTGAAGGGGGCAGCACGGTGGCCTGGGCCCACAGGACGGGCCGGTCTGAGGACAGCGGTTCCTGGTGGGCCCTGGTGTGTGCTGGGTGCGGCCCCAGGCTGAGCTCTGCTCCGCTAAACCGGCTGAGAGAGAAATGGCCACTGGCCAGAGAGAGCGGGAGGGAGCGCTGGAGCTCAGGAAAACGCGGTCCCTGGAAGGGCCTCCATGTGGTTGGGAAGGACCAGAGCTGGACAGAGAAGGGAGGGTCCCAGAATCCCCCTGGCAGACAGAGGCCTCAGCCTCCTGCCTCCAGCTGCGGGGGGTGAGGAGGAGAGGGAGGCCAGGCCCAGGACCCGGGACCCTATGAGCCATGAGCCTACAGACGCTCGGCCATCCTGGCAAGACCCTCTCAGCCCCTAGTAGCTGATGGCATGAGGGCATCTGGTCAGGCCTGTACAGACCCCAGGGGCCCCCGGGCCCCCAGCTGGCCTTGGCTCTGACCCGTTCCTCCTGCTCTAAACTGGACCTCGGCTGTCACTTGCTCTCAGGCTTCTTGGCACCTCGGGGCTACTTGTGACCTGAGGGACCGCCTCACCTGTCACCTGCACCTGCAGAGCCCAGGGGCCCTCTTCCAGCGCTGGTCAGGTTGGGGTGCATCCTAAGGGGCACCCTAGACTTTGAGGGGCTCCCTTCTGAACCCTCTGGCCCAGGACACTGCCCGGGGAGGGGGGGTGGAGGGGACACGGGAGCCCCCCAGGGGCAGCCTGACTGTGGACTGATGGGGAGACCTGCTGCCCTCCCCTTTGGAATTCTGGAGGCATGGTACCTCACGCTGTCCCCCCACCCTCCCGAGGCTGGGTGGCTTCCAGGCCTTTCCCAAACCACTGCACCTCTCCGCCCCAGTTTCCCCGTCTGTGGAGTGGGCCACCCCAGTGGAGCGGGCCCCCGGTGTGAGCTGGGTGCAGTCCCAGGCCGAGTTGCGCTGTTGCGGTGGAAAGGTTGAGAGAGGGACAGTCGATGCACGTAGCGACCTCGTGTCTTCATGCTGCGTTCTCCCGGGCGCACGGGAAAGAAAGTAACTTGATGGAACCAGCCCAGCATTTACTTGACTTTCAAAATAGAAGCTCTGTGACGCATTACACAAAAGCCGTGCTCTCTGGCTGAGCTGCCCTCCGCCCAGCGCCCGGGCCGACGGTGCAGAGCCAGCCGCTTCTGACCTCAGAAAAGCAACCCAGAAGGCCCCGCTCCAGGCTATTTTCGGCACGGACTTAAAAAGTAAAAACAGCTGTGAAGTGAAAAGTTTCAGGAACATGCCATTTCTCGGCGTGATGGAATGGAGCAGCCGGCCATCGGGCCAAACAGCCGGAATCCTCGGCTGGCAGAGCCCACGGAGCCAGGCCTCCGGCGGCTGGTTGGTCCGGCCGGCTGGGCACGGGCTGAGGAGGGGTGTCCACGGGCCTGGGACTCGGAGAGGTGAGGACAGCCCTGCCCTGGCCATCCCAGTCCGCCTGCCCCCGTGGTCCCGTCTTCCCCCATGACCCACCGCCTCTAGGGCCCAGGCCTGGTGGGGGCCCGGCGCCCTCCCGTTCCTCCGCCACCGAACCGCCTGCCTGGAGGTGTCTGGCGGCGGAATTACCCCGCCCCGGGCGGAACGTGGCGGACATGGCAGCTCTCCGCTGCCCCCATCCAGGCTGCTGATCCAGAGGGTCACCCCGAGGGGTTTACGTCTGAAGACGGAGCGGGACCCGCAGAAGGCCACCCCTGATGACAGCCCTCCAATTAGACGGGCTTCGTTCAGCTCCTGCTGCCAAGCAGGGCAGGAGTGTGCCCTTTCAGGAGCACCCTGAACGCTGCCTCCATCTCCCCATCCCAGGCTCCAGCAAAAGGGGAGGGCACTACCCAGTGCCAGGCAGCCATGAAGGGTCCCACACCTGCCTGCCTGCCCTCCCACCTGGCCAACAGCTCAGGACCTGCTGTTGCTGCTGGGCTGGGCCATTCTTATCCCCTCGGCCCCAGGCTGGGGAGGGGCCAGTCGAGGGGTCATGAACTCGGCACCCACCTCATGGTCTGCACCCTGAGCCTCTCTTTGTCTCTGTGCCCCCACCCTGGGTCTGCAGGGTCCCCAGGATGGACACCTAGACACAGACCAAAGGCTGAGGGTGGGCCTCCCCTCCCTCTCCCTCCCATGGAGACCTTGGCAAGTGTCCTGAAAACACCACATCACAGGACCCTCCTGACCCCGTGTCCAGAGCTGGGCCCCCCAGGATGACACCCTGATGACAGCCCTTCAATAAGCCCGAGGCTTCTCTCAGCTCCTGCTGCCAAGCAGGGCAGGCTGTCCCCTACGCCGAGGGTCCCTCCTGGTTTCTGAAGGGCTCCTGCAGAGGCCGGACCAAACAGTCGCACTGGACCGGGCTCACTGAGCAGCCAGGGTCCTCGATGGCTCCTCCATCAGCTGGTCACTTGCTCCCAGGACAGGGACCTTCCCACCTTAGGCACCAGTTTCCTCCAGTTTGGGCCTGACGGTTGGCCTGTGGCCTCCCTTGGGGTGTAGACCCTTTGTCAGAGCCCCAACCCTCCCCCAACCAGAGCATCCACACAGACCTCAATGCCATCTGTTCCAGGGACACAGTGGTCACTGCTGGGTGGACGGCATCCTGGTCCACCACCTCCTGGCAAGTACAGGATGAGCGGGGCGATAGCACGTGGCTGCCACCAGCACGTGGCGTCAGCGGCACGCCACGTTGTGGCAGCTCAGACCCTGAATGGACTTGTTCTTGGCAATGACCGCCCGGCGTCCCGGCCCCTCTGATCGGCCACATCACGTCTGTGTGTCCCCAGGTGTTTGGGGATCACCCTTCCTGGGGCCTCAGACGCCCACCTTTATTGGGGTCTGGCTCTAGAAGAGCTGCATCTGGGGGCCACTTGCTCCGTCACTGAGGACCCCCCCCCCCCGAGGTCTGTGATGTCATGGGAATGGCCGGAATGGCTCCGGACGACCCAGAGAGGTGCTGGCCTGCGGTTGTTTTCCCCATGGACATAGAGAGACGTGGGTGTTTGGGGCCCCCTGCCCCCTGCAGCTCCAGCTCCTGCAGGCCCCGTGGCTGTGCTTTCTCTCCGTGGGTAACCAAAATGACCTGTGGGGCCCGGGTGCAGGGCTGCCTTCCTGGGTGTGGCCTGGGCAGCTGCACCGGACACCCTGCTGGGAGGCGCCCGTGCTTATCTTGAAATGTCTTAATCATGTTTGAACGAGGGGCCACATTTCCGTTCCGCACTCACAAGGCAGGTTCTCCGGGGGACCCTGCCGAGTGGGGCCAGGCGCACCCGTGGGCACCGTGGGAAGCAGCGGAGGCAGAGGGCACGGTGGGAGGAAGTCAGGCAGAGGGACTCCAGCCCCCGGGGCCCCAGGAGGGAGAGATCTGCTTAAGCGATCAGGTCGGGTGCCGACAGCCCCTCCGCCCCCCCACCCCCCGCCAAGTTCCTTGTTCTTCCTGGGGCTCGGAGAGGCGGGGTGTCCCGGAGGAGGGGCTCTGTCCCAGCCTAATAATAACTCGGGCCCCAGCCGCTGGCTATTTTTAGAGTCCTAACCCAGCACCCACGTGACTCAGCAGAGCCCAGAGCTGGGATGAGAAAGTTGTAGGACAGATGGCTGACATCCAAGCTCCGGCAGCCTGGGCCCAGGGGCATGGCCAGGCCAGGCCAGCGGAGGCCTCCCGCCTCGCCTCGGGCCTCTGGCCGCCACATCCTGGGCCAGGCAGCCTGGGCTCTCTGCCCGCCCAGCCCCAGCTCCTGCTCGGGCCCCGCCCCCAAGCCGAGCATGGAAAATCTGATGTCAGAATTCCAGCGTCCACAAAGAATGTGGCCTGACCTTCACCTCCCTGAGCTGCATGGAGGTCCAAGGGGGCTGGCTCAGGTCTCCCCCTCCCTGCAAGCCTCCAGCCCCCCCTGGGGGCCATCTCCCTCCTCCCTACCCCAGCCCCCAATGCCGCCCTGACCCCACGGGTTCTGGCAGTCCCTGCCTGGCACTCTGTGCCTGGAGATGCCACCCAGTGAGTCCCAGGCTAGTCCTGCCCCCAGCAACCAGTTTGGTGTGTGCAGCCTCGGGGCCATTAGCTCCTGGCAGGGTTTCTGGAGCAGGTCGGCAGGGCTTGGGGGGGGGGGGGGGGCAGGGGGGTGGAGCCTTGTCCCAGATCCTGGTCCCTGGCCGCCTGGGCAGTGAGGAGGCCCCATCCCCTCCGCTTCCAGGAAGGGGCGGGACGAGCAGTGGAATCAGCAAGAGAGCTGTGTACAGGCATGTGTTGCTGTGTGTACGTGTGCGTGTGAATGAGGTTGTGTATGCCTGTGTGTGGGTATGGGCATATACACACACATGTTGATGTGATATCCTGGACCGTGTGTGTTCACACATGTGTACATGTGTGCACGCACACATACACATGTGGGAGCTTTGGCCCTTTGGGCGTAAACTGCTGTCTTTACCATTTTCTCACGTGGAAGCACCCTGAGCCATGTCCCTTCTCCCCACCAGGCACCTCCTGCCCAGTGGGAGGTTTGGATGGGCCTCCAGCCGGTCCTGACTGTCCAGGACTCTGACTGTCCCCAGGTCCTGATTGTCCCCAGCTCTTGGTGTGGTTGGAGCTGAGAGGCAGGAGGAAGGCAGCCAGTCAGGCCGGCCCCCAGCAGGCACAGTGGCTTCGTGGGGACACTAGCGTCTGCAGTGGGGCGGGGTAGGGCGGGCCGAGGGGGGGGTGAGGTGGGGGCACTGGGAGTCCTCCCAAAGCCAGGAGACCCTGCAGTAAGTGGAGACTGGAGTACCTGGGGTCTGGGTGGACTTGGGGAGCAGGTCCAAGACCCCAGGATGCTGCTGAGGGCAGTTTTTACAAGCCCTGGCCCCCCTTTCCTGGCAGGTCTCCGTGACTGTGGACAGCTGAGGCCAGGCAGACAGGAGAAGCAGATGCAGAAGAGCGAGCCTGCCTGGAGCGCCCTGCCTCCCACACCTTGCACCCCTGTCTGTCGCTGCCCTTCCTCCGCCCGAGCACCCCCCCCCCCGAAGTGTGAGTCATTCGGAGAAGCAGCTCCTCGGGTGCTAACCTTGGGGCTGCGGCCTCTGGGGTGCCCCTTGTTTTGTCAGCTTCCAGTGTGAGGAGGCTGTTATATTTAGGGAAGAAATTGCTTCCTAAAGATGGGTAATAGCAGTAAATTATACCTTGTTGATCCTGCATCATTTTTTTCATCCTCAAAACAGAATGTTATGAAGGAGGGAAAATAAAGTGATTTATAAAAGCCATTTTCTAGAATGGAAAGTATTGTGCCATTTCCCATTAACTTCAGAATCACTTAGAAAAAGGTTTCCATTTAAAATACCCGGCTGGCCAAAACCGGTTTGGCTCAGTGGATAGAGCGTCGGCCTGCGGACTGAAGGGTCCCAAGTTCGATTCAGGTCAAGGGCACGTACTTTGGCTGTGGGCACATCCCCAGTAGGGGGTGTGCAGGAGGCAGCTGATCGATGTTTCTCTCTCATCGATGTTTCTGACTTTCTATCCCTCTCCCTTCCTCTCTGTGAAACATCAATAAAATATATTTTAAAAAAATAAAATACTTGGCTGGCTGCGCCTGCCGCAGACTTTTCCTTTAACCTCCCACTACACACTCTTCGAGACACTGAAACTCAAAAACCCGCCTCACCCGGGAAGCTGGGCTCACACTTTCCAACTGCCAGCCTGGCAGACATGGAGGGACACTCGATGGTCCCTCCACAGCCAAGGGACCTCGCCCAGGAAGGAGGGGGCCACCTGCCAGCCCTCTCTCTGCTTCCTGGGCGTCGATGCCCATCGTAAATCCGAGTGGCCCTGTCGGCCGCGGGGGCCACTTTCCGAGGCAACGGTGCTGTTTTCGAGGCCCCCCCCCCTCAAAGCAACGCCCCAACCTGCCCGGAACCGGGAACTTGGCCATGGAGAATCCAATGTTGGTGAGACCTAAATGGGAGCTGGGCTTCCTGATGTGCTTCCCTGGCCCTTCTGGCCCTGCTTGGCCTCGCACTTGCAAGGTGGCCCCTGGCTCTCAAAGGCCGGGGCGCCTGGTGCGGCCTGGGCAGGTGCTCCGGGAGCAGAGGTCCCTGGCTGCTCCTGAGTCAGTCCCTTCATAGGAACTTGAGTGCCTGGGTCCAGCCCCAGGGCCTGGGGGCTGTGGCCTGGATGTCAGGACTTTTGTTGTTGTTGTTTAATATATTTTATTGATTTTTCACAGAGAGGAAGGGAGAGGGATAGAAAGTCAGAAACATCGATGAGAGAGAAACATCCGTCAGCTGCCTCCTGCACGCCCCCCACTGGGAATGTGCCCGCAACCAAGGTACGTGCCCTTGACCTGAATCGAACCTGGGATCTTTTGGTCCGCAGGCCGACGCTCTATCCACTGAGCCAAACCGGTTTCGGCTCAATGTCAGGACTTTGACATCTCCACCAGGAGTCAGCCCACCTGGCCAAGACAGCCACACTGGGCACCTGCTGTGGGAGCCTCCCGTGTCCCTGGGCCTGGCAAGGACCCTCGTGGGGGCTGGCGGGAATGCTGTCTTGGAGCCCCTGTGCCCTCCGCCCTGGAGTCCGGCTGATAGACAGACAGCCCTGAGTGCCGGAAAGAGATGCTGCTACTGAGGCTGCTTTCTGGAAACTTCCCTGTGACTGCGGACTGCGGGACCAGTGACACTCCTGCCAGAAAACTCGGTGGCCTCAGAATTCTCCTCGATGCCTTTTTAATTTTTAAACAGTGAAGGAATGACCCTGCCACGGCCCCACCCCGTTAGAGCCGGGGTCCTGATACCCACAAGAGCTCCCTCGGATCGAAAGGCCTGTAGAATCATTATCCTTAATACGTGACCTTTTAAGTCAATTACCAGGGAGAGACCTAAAAAAAGACTCCCTTTGTCGTTGACTCATCCTGGCCTAAATATCGTGGGAAGTTTCCATGACTCCCCACATCTGACACGCCGCGTGTCCGTGACTCGCGCTGACGCGGGGACGAGGCCACGGGGAGAGGGGAGACCAGCCGAGGCCGAGCCCCCGTGAGACCAGAGCTCGACCTGTGTCCACGTGTGGCCACAGCCCTTCTCAAGGACACGGTCCGGCCCCGGGGGCCGGCGAGGACGCGAGGGGTGGGCAACAGGCTCCCCATGAGCACGTGGTCCTGACGTGAGATTCCGCCTGGGTCCGTGGCGGCCTTGAGAAATGTCTTCTGAGAAAATGCTCTTTTTATTTATTTTTAAAATAGATTTTATTGATTTTTTACAGAGAGGGATAGAGATCTAGAAACATTGATGAGAGAGAAACATCGATCAGCTGCCTCCTGCACACCCACCCCTGGCGATGTGCCCGCAGCCAAGATACATGCCCTTGCCTGGAGTCGAACCTGGGACCTTTCCGTCCACAGGCCGACGCTCTATCCACTGAGCCAAACCAGTTTCGGCGAAAATGCTCTTTTAAAAAATACATATATTTTGATTATTGATTTCGGAGAGGAAGGGAGAGGGAGAGAGAGAGAGAGACCTCAATGATGAGAGAGAATCACTGATCAGCCGCCTCCTGCACGCCCCACACGGCGGTCGAGCCGCAAAGCCAGCCGAGCGCCCTGAGCTGGAATGGAACGGTGATGTCCTGGCTCACAGCTCGGTGCTCAAGCGCTGGCCCCCGACAGCCAGGGGGAAAGGCTCTTCCTCTGTTTCTGAAAGCGGCTTTCCTGAGAGAGAGCGCACACGCCCTACTATCCGCCCATTTCAAGTGGACAGCCCGGTGGTTTGGGTTCACACATACGTGCACCCCCTCCACAGCCAACTTTGTGAGGTTTTCGTCACTTGAGAAAGGAACCCCTCGCATGGCCCTTGCCCGCGATGCCCTCCCTCAGCCCAGAGACCACGAATCCACTCTGTCTTTCTGCGCCACCCCTGCCGGGCCGGTCACAGGGTCGGAAACAGCCGCACGACGTGCAGTCGGCCACGCTCTTTGACTTCCTCTCGGGACACGGCTGGCCCTGTCCGCCGGCCGACTTCCACTCAGTCTGTCTCTGATGCCACCTGGTGTCAGGACCCCGGCTCTGAGGGGTGGGGTCAGGAGGGGCTCTTCCTTCCCTGTTTTTTTTTTTTTTAATCAAAAAGGCGCCCTAGCCGGTTCGGCTCCGTGGATAGAGCGTCGGCCTGAAAGATCCCAGGTTCGATTCCGGTCAAGCGCATGTACCTTGGTTGCGGGCACATCTCCAGTGGGGGGTGTGCAGGAGGCAGCTGATCGACGTCTCTCTCTCATCGATGTTTCTAACTCTCTATCCCTCTCCCTTCCTCTCTGTAAAAAATCAATCAAATGTAAAAAAATCAAAAAGGCATCGAGAATAATTCCGAGGCTTCCAATTATTCTGCCAGACATCGGGCACAGGGCAAGGTGGCCCCCCCTACTTTGATCTTTCCCTGTTCTGCCAGGCCCTGGCCTGGCCTGCTCTGGCCCTGGTGTGTGTGTGGGGGCGGGGGAAGGGAGGTCTGGCCGGGGGTGGATGAGGCTCATGTTTCCAAGCATGCACATGGTGGTCTGCTGGGGGCTTCTGGGCAGGCTCTCTCTCATGGGACCCACAATGCCCATGGCTGAGCCAGCCCTTTAGTGGCCAGGGTGGCCTGCCCAGCGCACTGACAGTGACCGAGCAGAAAACCGAGCGAGCGCAGGCTCTGGGAGGATGCACGGCTCCTAACCACCCGGGTGGCTCCACTCAGTGTCCTGACCCCTGAGCCACCAGCCTGTGGGCTGTCAGTCACGGAGGAGAGACCCTGGGCGGGACCCGGCCCCTGGTTTGTGCTGCTTGACTGACAGCCCGCCTCCCGCCCCTCTGACTCGGACACGCCCATCTCCCAGGGCTGTGGGCTTTAAGCCGTCCAAGGCCATTGAAGAAGCCACACAGACAAACCGACCTGTTGGCCCTGCTTCAGGGCATGGTGCTCCCCCCCCCCCACCCCTACCCCACCCCCCCGCCATTGCAGGGCGTGTCCCCACTGCAGGGCCTGCCCGGGGAGCCCTGTGCACAGGCCCTGCACCAGGGACAGGCTGGGGGGAGGGGGAGGGAGAGTAGGAATTGTCCCCCTCCCTGCCTGGTTGGTGGTGCTGAGCCCATCCAGCACGTGGGGTCCACTCAAGCCTCTGGGGGGGGGGGGGGGAGTGCGCCTGTGCTTGGGGCTTTGGCTCGGTGGCTCCTCTGGCTGGGGTGGAGCTCCCAGGAGGCTGTGCAAACTTGGGCTGCCCCCCTTCCCCTGCCCTCTCTTTGGTTCAAAGCAGAGGCTGTCGCTGGGATGAACCACCTTTGGCCCAGCTGGAGCTGTCCGTTTCAGGTCTGAAGCCAGCTCCGGTGTCCCTGTTCTTTCCGGAGAGGCATTTCTCAGAATGTCTATGAGGAAGGACTCAAAGCCAGCTGTCAGAGAGCCACCGGGAGCCACGACCCAGTTCCTGCCAGGGGAGGGGGCGGGCGGCCCATTGGGCCCCTGGCTGGGCTCGCTCCAGCCCCACCCGTCTGCCCCCCAGGGTTCTGAGCTTCCCTCCTCCAGGACCTCAGCCTCCAGAGCCACCCCACTTCCTCGCGTGGGCTCCCTGCTTCCCACTGCCCGCTTCAGGCCTGGCCACACAGCTGCTGGCGCCTTCAGGATTTACAGGTTTGGTTCCAGGAAAGTGTCCAGGGTTTTGCTCCCTGAATGGCCACACGGCGTCAGTCCGCTCCCCAAGGTGTCTAGGCCTCGTCTGAGCCCCCAGTCACCCTATGGAGGCAAGGCTCTGGGCTCCCACCAGCCCTGGGCGGGACGCCCCAGTTGCAACCAAGACCTGACAAAGAACATGCCTTTCCCCCTACTTCCCACGAGCACAGAGCATCGCTGGGCCGCCACAGAATGGGGAGCTGACAGACACACGCCCACCCTGGGGGCTCAGGACACAGGGCTCGGGGGGCCCCAGGGGCAGAGGCACGACCGTGGCCCAAAGGAGCAGCGGCGACAAATGTCGAGGCCGGGGGCGGGGGGTGCTGGTCACTCAGGAGGGTGATGTGACCCCGTTGGGGGTCCAGATGGCCTTTTGGAAGAAGCAACATTTGAGGGGTGTCCTGAGGGTGACGAGTCCACCCTGGCGTGGCCCGCCCTCTTTTCCCGGCCTCTGATGGACATGGTCAGCCTCCTGGCCCACACTCCCCAGAGGTGCCTCCCTTTAGTCCCCACCTTTGAAGTCCACTGCCTGAGGTGAGCAGGGGTGCGGGCAGGGAGGCCTCAGCTGTCCAGCTCGACTCAGGTCGCTGGATGCTGGACCCAGGACCCAGGAGGGCACCTGTCAGTGTCCTGGGCTGCACTGACTGCCCCCTGCTGCGTGCCAGGCCCGGAGGGAGTGCCAGGGGGGGAAGGGAGGCCAAGACCCCGGGAACCTGGAGCCGCAGGGGGTGGCGGGGCAGAGTGGAGAGGAGGCAGGGGTGAAGCGGGCTGGCTGATGGGGTCTGGAGTAGCCTACTGCCCGGGAGCCTGGGTTTTCCCAAAGGCCTTGAGGACACGGGGACCATGGGGTCGGAGGCATGTGCTACGGGGAGGAAGGAACGGGTGGGATGGAGGGCGGGGCCTGTCAGAGCTCGGGGCGGAGTGGACTGAGACCCCGGGCAGGTAGAGAGAGGGGATCAGGAACAGGGGGGCATTGAGGACTCTCCTTCCTGGCTCAGGTGTCTGGGGGCTGAGGCGTGGGGAGAAGGGGCTCCTCAGGGGCTGTGAGCGCCCACCCAGGTCTGCTCTGCTGGCTCTGAGCAGGGCCGGTGGGGGGCCCTTGGTGGGGGCGGGAGGACTCAGACAGCGGCCCCCACGCCCCTCCTGGTGGGTGAGGGTTAAAGCTGCCGTGAAGGCTGTCGAGTGGCCCGGGGGCCGGGCTGGCGGACGCGGTCGAGCCGGGCGGCTGACAGACGCAAAGGTCGCCGCTGATTATACCTCCCGCCGAAATGCCACGCGGGCCCCCTCCCGCCGCTGCGAACGGCTTATCGATCGATCGCACTGGAAGCCCCGGGAACCCCCGCTGCAGAGCTGCCCTTTCCCGCGAGGCCAGACCGCCGGCCAGCGGGCCCCGCAGTGCGAGCGGGTTTATCCGCGCAGACGCCGTCGACACGTTAGGAGCCAAGTGGGAAACGGGGAAAAACATTTGCGAGAGGAAGAGCTCCAAGCTATTTAGAAAGACAAACATTCCGATGGAAAAGGGGCGAAGACGGGATAAAACCGGGTAGGTGAAAGGAGGCCAGTGTCTGAGGCGAAATGCTCAGCTCCCCTGTCGCCGGACAAAGCGGACAAACATGAGGTGCCGTGTATCTCGGACCCGCTGCCCAGCCCCGCCGCCTCCCTCAGGGCACAGCGGCACCTCTTAGGCCCGACTGTGCCCTGGGCCTGTCCTCTCAGAACCAAAAGGACCCTTCACGTATTTTCCTAAACGGATTTGTGGGGTTCCCTGGGGGGCAGCTTGGCAGCCCAGCTGGTGCAGGGAGGACTGAGAGTTAACCCACAAAACTCAGATGCCCCCATCCTCACCCACAGTCCCTGCTGGTCCCGTTCCCCCACCTGCTGGCCCCAAACTTCCTTCCGCCCTTGCCTCTGTGGCCTGTGGGCCGCCCCCTGTCCCTCCCCGTAACATCCCACGTTTGCTGCTCCCCTCTGCTCCTGCCTCGGGCCTTTGCACGTGCTTTGCGCTCTGCCCAGAACAGTCTCTCCCGTCCTCCTGCACCTCCTTTGAACAATCAGGTCTTATCCAAAGGTCCCCTCTTCGCTGGGCCCTGCTCCCGGGCCAGCAGACAGGTGCCTGTGTGGACTCCTGTCCCCGGCAGGCGCTCTCGGCCACACACCTTTCGTCCCTGTCATGCCCAATCTCACCCGTTCACAGGGCAGGAGCCTCAGGTGGCGGGGACGGTGTGCTCCCAGGGCAGGCACAGACCTAGCAACAAGGAGTCCCGGGGACACAGCTAAGCAGTCACCATGGTCCCTGCGGCTCTGGATGCGTGAGGGACGTGGCATTCGGTTTGCAGATGCTCTGCTGGGCTGATGACCAGTGCTGTCCCTGAGGACGGCGGGGTCCACTGTGTGCAGCGGGAGCAGACGCCCGGGTGAGGGGCCTCTGAGTTTCCATGGAGCTGACACTTCGCAAAGGGAACTGTGTGCAGGGCGGGAGGAGGGGCTGGCACTGCCCAGGACAGGGCCTGGCATGGCTCCACCTGGACGAGGGGCCAGAAACACCTTCTGCGCCGAAGTGTCCGGTTGCCCGTGGCTGGGGGCCAGGTGCTGGGCTCTGCCAGGATGTCCCGGGCTGTGACGTGGTTTGCTGACAGCCCCACCTGCCCAGCCACACCCAGCTGCTGCCCAGGAAGCAGGAGGAGGCACCGGCAGGGGCAGAGTGAGGGTCAGCAGGCCCACGGAGTCCTGCCCCGGGCCCACAGGGTCCCAGCGTACAGTTCTCTAGCTGCTGGCCTTTCTCGCCTCCCTCCTCCACTTCCCTCCCTCCCCCCTCCTGCTCCCTCCCCCTTCCTCACCTCCCTTCCTCCTTTCTGGTTCAGCATTGGCCACGAGGAACCTCAGCGTCCTAACCTGGAGGGGGCAGAAGGGGGACCTGATCCTCCACGAAGGGCTGGCTGACTCTCAGCCCCCTCCCAGCGGAGGCTCTGTCTCCTCCCTGCACCTGTGTCTGGGCCTGGGTCCTGTCCAGACATCCCTGCCCTCTGCCCCGGAGGCCTCTCAGGGGGTGCTCCCTCTTCTCCCGCAGCCTGGCTGGACCCTCAGGAAACGGTGCTTCCAAAACCCCGCCCGCCCTTTGGAGAAGCCGCCCGGTGGTGTTGGCATGTCAGGTCCCCTGTGCCCAGGAGGGGCTGTGACCCCATATGAAGACTTGAGGGGCCACCCCGCCCTCCCTGCCCTTCCTCCCGCCTTCCAGCCAGGATGCTTGCTGCTTGGGATGGAGGCCCACCCGCCCCCTCGCGCCACCCCCCCCCCCGCCCCCCCCCGCCCAGAGCTGTGCCCGGGTGGAAGGGGGCTGGGGCCGGTGTGGCCGCCGCTGGGAGCCGTGCTAATGAGGTTGGGTAACGCCGCCTTTCCCCCCGGGCGGCGTCCTGGGCCTTAGGATTTAATTGCAAGTGTATTTCCAGCAGCAGAATCTGGGGCACGGGGATGACGGCGGTCTGCAGGGAGGGCTGGGCTGTGGGGAGGGGGCCGGGGCCCTGCCTCTCGACTGCCCGCTCCTCCAAACCTGGCACCCGGCCTGCCGCTCTGCCCGGGAGCAGGGCCCGCTCGGGCCACAGGCTCCGAGGCTGCTGGCAGGGCAGGTGCACAGACAGACCTCCCGCGTGGAAAGCGTGCCTCTCCCAGAGTCCCCTCCCAAACCCGGGTGGCCATCATTCTTCTAGATTGTTCTCTCACGAGGCCGATGACGGGGCGCTGCGGTGCCCGTCTTGTCTGCAGGGGCCCATGGCCTGCTGTCCAGGTGGCGGGAAGCACTGGCCACACGCGTGGGCAGCCACACGGTGAGACGTGCTGTCCATCTCTGGGACCGGCCGGTATTGGGGGACAGGCGGCCGCCCCCCTAGGCTGGTGGCTTCTGGGGTGACCCAGTTGCTGCAGAGAGAGTGACCCTCCTCCACGGGGCACCCATTCCAGGTGGATGGGACTCCCCGGTGTTCCCCGGCACGGGTTGGGGTACAGCCACACTGGGCACCTGGGGAGACCACTTCCTCTGGGATTTCCAGCCAGAGCAGGGTGGGACCTTTTGGGGGTGTCTCTGCCTCCGGGGGGAAGGTCCTGGAAGGAGGTCCAGCCCCTGACAGCAGGGCCGAGCCTGTGGCCTCCCGGAGAGCTGCCCTTCCTGCCGGCTCAGAGGTGGCCTCCCGGGGCCTGGAGGGGGTGCAGGGCCTTCGGGTTGCCCATCGGGGGCCCGCACACCGTTGTGCACCAGCAGGGCGGCCCCCGGTGACTTCTTTCGAAAGGACTGACACTTCTGTTTCAAAACAGGCACACAAGCAACACTGCGGGAAGCCCACAACTCTGACCTCCGCTCACGTGGCTGCCGCTGAGCGGGTTCCGCTGAGAGTTAGTCTTCGGGGAACCCCAATCCGTCGTTGCCGGGCACCTCAGAGGATTGCTTAGATCCCGGCATGGAGCCCAAGGGGGACGCGGAGACCCGAGACCCAGGCCCCAGGCCCCAGGCCAGAGCCGGCGAGGGTCGAATCAGCCACCCGGAGCAGAACGTGCGACAAGTGCGCGCGGGCGGGCGGGCCGGCCAGGAAGCTCAGCGTGCAGCACGGCCTCTGGCCCAGCCCGGCGGCCTCTGGCCCTGGCGGCGGCGCCAGCCCAGCTCAGCCTGTGCGCAGCCTGTGCAGGTGTGCCCGCCCTGGCTGGGGCAACGCCTACATGGCCCCTGTGCCTGGCCTGGCATGGTGGTGCCAGGATGTTGTCACGTCTCGCAGGAAAGCACCAAGGCCCAGGGGTCGGTCCCGAACCCCCAGCCACCGGCCAGCAAGGACTGAGTCCCAGGCAGAGCCTTCCTCCGGCCGAACCACTGGGCAGGGCCTGGCTCGGCCTGCAGGGCAATCTGCAAGCTTCAGGGTTGGGCAGCTGGCTTCCAGGAAGCTCGCCAGAGAAGAAAACCAGACGGGCTTGCTCGGAGCCGGGGCCACGCTGCCCTTCCCGCACGGGGCCAGCCGGGCTCTGCCCTCAGAGAAGGAAGAGCCTCCTCCCGCCTCCGGGAGTCCTGGCGCCCTGGGGGGGCTGGGCGGGAGCCCACAGGGAGCCCCTCCCCTCTCCGGTCTCTCCTGCCCTCCGGGGACAACCCCCGGCTCACGGACAGCGGTTCGGACACAGACATGGCATGGGCATGTCTGAAGCAGCCAGGCCCACAGCCCAGGAGCTGGCAGAGTCGGGGCCGTTTCTCCTGCTGGGGGGCGATGGGGAGCCTTCTCTGAGAGTTGCCTGCATCCTGAGGGCAGTGCAGAGGCAGGGAGGGCCTTCCCTGGGCCACCGGGGGCTCCGGCTCTCCCAGGCCCCTCCTGGAGCCGGGGCCGCCGCCAGGCCTGGACAGAGAAGGGTTTTCTCTGCAGCCAGAAAACATGAGGAGCTGGCCGAGCGCACGGCGGCCCTGCCAGGGCGTGTGGGCGGGCCGGGCGGCCTCCACGCAGGCCCTCGCCACCCTGCCAGGGCACACGCGTGTCTCTGCATGAGGGCGTCCAGCGAGGGGTCTGCTGCCTGGGTCTGACCCACAAAGCCCGAGGGACCCGGGGCGAGGGCTGCAGGTGGCTCCGAGTCAAGGCCCCGATGGCAGACTGGAGCCAGCGCGGTCGCTTAGGACTGGTCGCCTGGGGAGTGGCTCA